>NIUQ01001091.1:0-35582 GCA_002796945.1 Plectus sambesii | reverse complement strand
CGCGGTGATCTTTATGATCGGTGATCTTCGTAGCCTGTGTTCATGCACGTGCTGATAATGACTGTTGTATGATGGTTTTATTGATGATGACGTATTGACTCTTATCTGCTGTGAAGAAAGAATCGAATCGTCTTGTAACAATTACATCACTTTTATAATGCTAAATTTTCTTAAGTGAGAACAGGTTGAATTTTTTCTATTTTATGGTGTATAGATATGAAATATACCATTTCCCCTCTATTAAGAACACTCTCCATTAATAAGAGAATATTTTTCATATCAAAAAAGACGTTTTTCATGTCGATTTTAACAGAAAAGCGTCCTTTTTGATGTGGAAAACGTCCTCTTTGAAGTGGAAAGTGTCTTTATTAGAATGGAAACGATATATTTTGAATAGGAGGCGATAGATTCTGGGCGGAGGGCCATGGGATGAGGATAGACGAGTGTCTGCTGGCAGCGACAGCAGCGCCGCGTGCGTCAGAACGACGCGTTCCGGTTCTGCCGGTGGGCGCACACGTGGGGCGCCCGACTGCATGCTACTCTCACGTGCTTTAGGCCTATATTTCATCGTTGTCAGTTCACTTTACTGCGTGCGCAGTATAAAAGCGGCAAGGTACTCGCGGCGTTTCATCACTGCGGCCAAGAGTATAGGCTGGCGCGCTCTCGTGTGCTCGCCGCTCTGATCATTGAAACTTGTCAGATTATCGACGGTCGCCGCACGTGGCTGCGTAGCACTTGTAGCAAGTCGTAAGCTTCTGTTTGAACTAGCACATTCGATTTCTGACAGCGTGCCACGATGGTTCAACTCGGACGGTCCACTCTGCAGCAGACTACGCGACTTCTGCAGAAACAGTTCGAAAGGAATGCGCAGGTTCCTACTTTTTTTACTTATGACGCGATCCTTGTTCACATAAATTATACATCAAGTAGACACACAAACTACAATGTTTTTATGAAAATGAAATGTGTACGCCGATACGCAAATACAGATGCACCTGAAATTGATGTCACACACATCTTATGATGTTTAAATATGAAATATATAAATGTGTCAAAATGTTGACAAATTATTCTCTAATCTTCAAATATATCATTCACAATTAGTACTATATTTTAATAAAAATATATAACTTCAGATACATCGTATTCCATTGGCGGCGACCTTTGCGACCACATCTAGACGGAATAATGCGAAAATTTACGATAGCGCGATAGATGCAGTGAAAGACATTCCCGATGGCTCCAAGCTACTCGTCGGAGGTTAGATTTTCACTAAACGTAAAATGTTCATCAATTTGAATTACAACCTGATTCAGGATTCGGCCTTTGCGGGATTCCGGAGAAATTGATTCAGGCCTTGGCGCAGACTGGAGTCAAGGATTTGACCTGTGTCAGCAACAATGCCGGTGTCGAGAACTTTGGACTAGGTCTTCTACTTAAGACCAAACAGGTAGAACTTACTTTCTACTAATTGCGCTTTTTGTAAATCGCGAATATAATTATTCTTGTAGATTTTTGAAATAGTCTGTATATTAGGGTGTTTTATGGTTACATAGAAATCACTAATATATAAATGGGATTTGAGGCAGAAATTACGAAGTGCAATAATGTATCTTTGCAGATCCGCAAAATGATTTCGTCCTACGTCGGCGAAAATCCTGAATTCGCCCGACAGTATCTGGCCGGCGAACTGGAATTAGAGTTCACTCCTCAAGTACGTTTCATACAATTGTGAGTCTCGTTGCGATTGTTAACCGTGATGTTCAGGGCACGCTTGCCGAGCGCATTCGTGCCGGCGGTGCGGGCGTTCCCGCCTTCTTTACCCCTACGGGCTACGGTACTCCCATCGCGGACGGCGGATCGCCGATCAAGTACGACAAGTCGAAGCCCGGGAAAATTGAAATCGCCAGCGCCGCCAAGGAGGTATCTTTTTCTTCTTTGATTTACAACAGAATTCATTTATACTGGTAATTTTGGTCGATCCACCAAGTAAAAACGAATTTCACTGTATTCCAAAATGATAATCGTCGCTTCTTTTAAAAATACCTTATATGACCGTGTCTCGAACGGAATGAAAGGCTCTAATCAAGTTGAGAATAGTTATGTACGATGTTTGCATTTGAATCGATAGTCGGCTGCCATAGCATTTCATATCGGCGCACAATAGGGATAACTCTGATTTTGGTAGGTTCAACAGTACTCGCGAAGCAGATGTGTTCATTCTTGTTGCTTCTTTCAGCACCGAGAGTTCAACGGCATCAATTATATTTTGGAAGAGGCGATTAAAGGCGACTACGCTTTGATCAAGGCGTGGAAGGCCGATAAATTAGGAAATATCCTCTTTAGGTTCGTTTCTGCTCGTCTCTTAACTAGCGCGAATTTCTCTATCTTACTCCTTTTTCAGGCAAAGTGCCGGCAACTTTAACCCGCCGATGTGCAAGGCGGCGAAGGTGACGATCGTGGAAGTGGAAGAGATTGTGGAAGTTGGCGAAATCCCGCCGAATGATGTGAGTGCAATTTTGATTGATATTTGAAGGGAGCTTATAGCCGCGTTAGCGTCGTTGTTAGAGTAAAACGTCAAAAAGGCGGGAATTCAAAAATTTTTAAATAAAAAGGCACAATTTTAAATAATCTTATTTTCGCTGTTATGATTAATTCTTTGGACTATAATGCTTCAACCATTTCCATAGTAACATTTTTTTTCAAATTGAGCAGGACTTTCCCATTTTAATACGATTTGAAAAGCATGCTCATGAAATTGGAAATAGCGTTTAAGTTGCCACTTACTCAGGACCCCGGCGGGACGACGTTATAGTTTTTTTCCGCCGTCTCCTGGCGCGTTGATTAGCAGATCACTAGGTACGCGGACATTTGGAGAAAGAGTCAAAATTTGGCACATCTCATCGCCATTTCATCCCATATCGAGCTGTTTAACCTAGATATGAAGCAAACTCACTCTGTCAGCTTCTGTACCTTTATCCTTCCAGTTGATCATTTGAATAATATTAATTATGTTCAGGTTCACATACCCTCAATCTTCTGTCATCGGTTGGTCCTCGGCAAAGATTACAAGAAGCCGATTGAGCGACCGATGTTCCGAAAGGACCACATCGAAGAAGCGACGACTCCCGCCGCGAAAGTCCGCGAGACCATCGCTAAGCGAGCCGCGCTCGAGTTTACCGACGGCATGTACGGTAAGGAGAATTTGGATGTTAGGCGTCGGATAAAATTGCGAAACTGTAAAAATAGAATGCAAAAGAGTGGCTTGTTGTTTATTGACAATAATGCATTCTTGATTCTCTCACTTTTGCCTGCCTAATTCAGCAGATTTTGACGTTCTTCTAGCTAGACGGTGTGCAATCATAATGCTTCGACGAACATGCGGTGTATATGCAATTTTAAACCCTCGTCGAACCTACAGTAAATACTAAAGAATATCTCATTCGTGCGAGCTCCCTACTACTTTCATTCCAAATATCGAGCAACTTGATTGTCGTTTAAAAACTAAAACTGTCTTGGTAGAAGATTGATAGTGAGCTTTGCAGCAAACCTTGGTATCGGCATTCCAACGCTATGCCCCAACTACCTTCCTAAGGGTATCAGGGTGCACCTGCAGAGCGAGAACGGCATCCTTGGCCTGGTACGATATTAATCTTAATTCTGTTATGAATCATTTGGATATTTGGACAATTTTAGGGCCCGTACCCGAGAAAAGGCGAGGAAGATCCCGACTTGATCAATGCTGGCAAAGAGTGTGTCACTGTACTGCCCGGCGCTGCGTTCTTCGGCAGCGAAGAGTCTTTCGCTATGATTCGAGGGTACGCACAATCACACGAGCATCATACGGTTCTTAATCAGGAATTTAATCGATAATAGTGTTTAATATGCGTGCTGTAGCGTTCACTTTAGGCTTTGGTTGAGGATAATGCGAGCAAATTATTCGTAGACGATTTTTAAGATTTGCGTATGTAAATTATTTGATTAGCTCCCATACCCCGTCTCGGCGTCAAGGACAGAATTCATTTACCTCTTCCTGGATGGGAAAGTGAATTTTGATATTTGCAGAAGTCACATCGACATCACGCTTCTTGGCGCACTGCAAGTGTCGCAATATGGCGACTTGGCCAACTGGATGATTCCCGTACGTCAATCGATTCTTTCTCAGTTATTTTCAATGTTTTTTCGAATAGTAACGCGAATTCTCACCAGTTACTGTAGTTGGCGAAGATGAACTCGCTTTTCGGTGCTAGAACACCATATTTCACCAAGAATGACAATAGTTTCTTGGTTTTTACGTGGGTAATTTGACAAAATGAAGTATTATCGTCTTTTGAAGCAGGTCTATTCAGTCTAAGATTTCTTGTTATTAATCGCAAAAATGTTACTATACGAACGCGTGCTGAATTAATGATATTTAGGGTAAGATGGTGAAGGGAATGGGTGGTGCTATGGACTTGGTGAGCGCGCCTGGCTCGAAGGTCATCGTCACGATGGAGCACACCGCCAAGGGCGAGCACAAGATTCTCCCCGAGTGCACGCTGCCGTTGACCGGCAAGAACGTCGTCGACACTATCATCACTGAAATGGTACCTCAATTTGTCGAATTTTCTTAATAGAAATCTCTCCAGTTCGCATTTTCTTTTCAAATTGTAACCTCATGAGAGTATATTAATTTGTTAACTGATTGTACGCTTGCAAGCGGCGCCAGGGGGCCTAATTTTGCAAAACTATTGTAAATGACGAGTTCAATAGTAATGTTGACGAAATTGAATAGAGAGGCGACGAATTATGATGAAAATCTCATTTTTGCCCTGTTACAGTTGAGCGATTTCAGGCCGTTTTCAAAGTCGACAGAGAAAAGGGTTTGACGCTGATGGAAGTTCGTTCAGATCTGACGATAGAAAATATCATTGATGCGACCGGCTGTCAATTTGAAGTATGCGGTTTGAACTTTTGAAGTTGGCTGTTTGAAGTATGCAGTATCCACAAAACTCGAATTTTGTTTGGAGTATGTAGGTGAGGGGATACGTGGCGGTGCCTCCCACAAGTGTCCCGAACGTTTAATAAACTATCACCTTCTTCTTTGCACCATTCCAGTTAATATATAGTTATTGCTAAAAATAGTCGTATTTATCAACCATTGGGTAACAATGTCTCCGATGCAGCCTAGTATGGGTGAAAAAAGTCGAAGCTTCGGTGATTCCTGTATGCAATCCTACAGTGCAGTATTGCGTCCGCTAGTAACACCCATCGTTTAGTCCTTTTCATATGTTTGCGAGACCCATTATAGTTTTGATCTGTTTAAATGATGATATTTTATAATGTGATTATTGCAGGTCTCTCCTGATCTGAAGGCGATGGGTCAAGCTGAGCTTAACCAGTAAAGATCTATGCATGCCTGTGACGAAAGCGTACCCGCGCTACTTCCCGCCGGCCCACCGAAGAATAGTTACTTACTCTTCCTGTGCGGTCACTTTCGTCTTACGGTATATACGCATCTTATCGAGTCTTCAAGATGTGCATACTGATTCCTCTTCGATGTTTAAATGGTCATTGACTCGTCAACTTTTTTATTGACATTCGAAATGGTACACATTGTGCAGTTTGCTATATGCGTCTCCGTTTTTAATGGATCACTAGAAGCTACTGCCGTCCTTGCAGTCGTGTATTGAGTGCTCGTTTTGTAGTCATTTGCTAGAATTATGTTGCATCGAGTGAAACTTTAGAATGAGCGCTGATAGTGCGAAGATACTGTTCGAATTTCTTATGTGATTGGACCAGAATAAAGCGATACCGTTCGTTTTTGTTAGACGCGCGAATTGTATTGAAAAGAAATAAACTCTAAAGATTTAGAATTCATATTTGGCTGAAAGCCACTGCTGTTTCAATCTCCAATTTCGCGTTAGCAAGTACAACGCATATATAACAGACTTTTTATGATTTCCTCTGAACTTTGGCGCCACGCGCAAAACAGCCAGTTTGTAAGCATCGAGCATACTCAAAGCATGTAGGAACAAAGATTGGAAATAAATTTCAAATTTCTGTGAAACTTATTATTCTGGGGTAATTCAGGCCGAGATTTTCAAAATATTGTTTCATGGTCAATTCTAATAGGACTGTGCAGTAAGCCTAAAACGCAGCGTTTTATCATACTTGTGAAAGCAGTAGCTTCGTTAGGAAGGATGAAACAGTTTCATGGTTGACTCGTAGATTCGCCGCTGCTGTCCTCTTTAGTATGAAAATATTTCGTCTTAATTCGGCAGGAAAGTATGATCGGGCATCATATAGTGAACGCAACCGCTTGTGTCACCTGAATACATTCCAAGCAAACTATTTGAACTCTAGCAAGGTACGATACTAAGCGCGATTTAAACTTCATTATGGGCACTATTTATTTAAGGCTGAGGGTGAAATCCAATTATTGAAAATTTTACCACAAAATGAGCATTTTGCATAGGAGAATCTTAGATTAATAAAACAGAGCAAATGCATCTCGTTTTTTCCGCGAAAGCTTCGACAGTTCGTTGGTAATACGAAACTCCGCCCACAAACTTATGACACAGGAAGCTCTCGCACTTGTGTTGCATAGCAACAGAGGACCAGTTGCCATGCAACACGCTACATTTTATGATGTGATTTTATGGATTAATCATCCAAATTAGGTTCTGATTCATGTTCTTATGATACCCCAAAGTTGTACTATAGAGAATATGTGTATGCGGTGCTAACGATCCTGAACCGGAACCGGAACCTTTAATTAATTATTCGCGCTCCTCACATAAATAGTCACAATGATACATATAATAGTTAAAATAGGTTACAGCCTCTTATTCTGTAGGTAGAAGGTGTGGCATCAGTGGCGAAATGTCACGGCGCGTATTAATGTGAATTGGCACAATTTGTTGCAAAGTTCGCTGTTTGAACGCAAAACTCAATTGATCGACAGGAATCCACGTTTATGCGCAGTTTGCTTGGAATGTATTCGGGTGACACAAGCGGTTGCGTTCACTATACATTCCTGTAAATGCAGCAGTAATCACTTGCTGTCCGTTGTTCAGCCTTTCTGCTAACCGCAGAAGTTTATGTTGTCATGATTGAGATCATAAAAAACGGAAGGTCTCAGGATTACAAGCTCTTATGGGACAAGTAAAGGAATAAAGCTCCACTGTAATAGTTATTAATCGCAAAGATAGCGATATCCGCGTATGAGTGGTGGTTCAGTGAGCGCAAAGTTGAGCCATATTAGATTGAATTACTGCGCTTATAAGCACAAAGTGCTCATGTAGTCGCGTGTACGGGCACGCTTACCTCATTTCGACTCTATGAGCTATCTAAAAAATTGCTTTTCAAAAGAAATATTCAAAACGCAACTTCAGAAGAGGAAAATAGTAAGCATCAAAATGTATTTTTCACGAGATGGATGATTCATTCCCAAAAAATATATTGTAACAACATGATGCTCGTCTTGTCCAACTGAAGAGAATAAAATCTGAATCTGCGAGAGCAGGATTTCTTTCAGAGATAAATCAATGCAGAGTTTATAATATATGTTGCAGCAGGTCATGTGTTGCGTGGTACTTTGGATATATTGTTCATGGTATTCTGTAGGATCATGTTCAAAACAGCCTTTATAGTAGTCCTAAAGGATATCTATTTAGGAAATTCTTATTCACAAATATTCGATTCCGATAGATAAGCAAACTGGTTAATATAGAGCAATCATTTGGCGTACAAATATCAGTAAATTGTTCAAAAAGTAATCTGAAACCGCTTATAAAACTATAAAAGAGCAAATCAAATGACACACATTTTCAGTCATTTATTTAGAGAAAATCGGCAGCGCTATATTTCACAGACGCAGTTCCTGATGATGGCTTGATATGCGAGTCGGATATGTCCCTTTCTGAAAATTCGGCGGAACATGGAGACTGCGGCTGTGGTGTCGGCTCAAACTTTGTGTCCAGCAATGAATCTGCGCCTAGAGAAAGTGAAAGTAGTGTACGATTATTTCCACTTAAATGCAGCGTGATCCTCGAAAACGTTTGTATCTCATCGTTTTAGATTAATTTCATCTATTTGGTTGGACGCTTGCAACAATATGCCTCAATAGTGCTGAATATTTTGGATATTGGTGGAAAATATTTATATACTTAGTAATAATTATTTACTAAGCTGTGGTATTCCGTAGTTAATTGCAACTCCGGGATTAAAAATGAGAAATTTGTACTTAGTTAAATTAAGAAAAGTAGCATGCTTCATAGCTTACATATTGTAACCTGCGGTTATTAAAATGTTAAATTTCTTGGCTCTGATTGCTTACGAAGCCATTAACATAATTTATGTCCCAATTAATTTGAGACTTTTTGAACTTGAATAACTTTGCATAGACTGAACGGATTTATGTAAATTTTTGTTTTTTACCATCTCCGCGTAGGGAGGTTTTTTGGCCTAGAAATTAATGAACCAAAATTTAGGGGTAGCCCCTTATTTTTTATTGTCAGCGTGAATTATTCAGGTTATTATTATTCCTATCTGGCTTCTGTTAAAAACCCCCTTGGTGCAGTGGCAGAATTTTCGTCTCTCGCCCGCATAGGTGATGGAAATAAGGAAAACGCAGGAAAACGGCAAAAATTACACAGCAAAAACTGACGTAAGGATATCCATTGCTGGGAATCGAACCCTCACCTATGGGGGCTAGAGACGTAAATTCTGCCACTGCACCAAGGGGTTTTAACAATAGCCAGATAGGAATAATAACAATCTGAATAGCTCACGCTGACAATAAAAAGTAAAAGGGTACCCCTAAATTTTGGCTCATTAATTTCTATGCCAAAAAAAATGGTAGAAAACAAAAAATTTACACAAATCCGTTCAGTATATGCAAACTTATCCAAGTTCAAAAAGTCTCAAATTATTTGGGACACCCTGTATTATTGTTAAAAAATCGAATAGTTTAAAGTAATATTATCCAAAGGAATAGAAACAGAAGGTGATTGAACGAAAACGTTTTTCGATAATACTCTAAGTTTCTATTAAAACAACAGATAATTTTTACCTAATAGTTAAGCAAGTGAAAATGATATTGCTTACTGATCGCTACAGTGAATATCGGTGGCAGTTCACGAGGTGGCAGTGGTGCAGGTTTGCGAAAACTTTGTCCAATACCACCTGCTCTACGATTGTGAAGTAGATTGTTCAACGTCTTGTAGACGCTAACGTAATTCTAAAACGCATAACAGATTTTTCCCATCGCAAGTTCCTAAAAAAACGCCTTCAGAGATTTTTATTTGTTTATCACTTACTGAACATGCTTTTTTGCAGACTCTCGCGTCTATTAAACTGTGCGAAAATTATCAAGATAACTTATTTTTCCTTAATTAATTTTACAGTTAAAAATAAAGCTTGATGTAACCTAAATTAATTAAAGTCGAGGGATCCTAAGAGGAATAGTTTACTAAATGTAACAATCGCTCAGATGATTAATGGTCTTCTTATGTGTATTAGTGTCATCTTGTATTGGGTCGTGTTTGAATGATTACATGTGTATGTATCAACACGAATGAATGATATCGTAGTGGATTATATCATTGAGGTTCGCTTACCCTAAAAAGGGGATGTATAAGTGAGTTGCCTCTGCCCTCAAAGTGACTACTGAGAACTACAGGAATAAAAGTTAGGAAAGAACCCTGCAAAAGGTTAGAACATATTATGATATCATCAGGATTTCCATAACTGACGTGCTTATTCTTACTGCTGCTGTTTCTCTTTTCTCAAAATCATTTCAGTCGAAGCTATCTAATGCGCATTGTTACGATTTCATATTGACACATATCAGGATGAAAAGTGGAAAAGGGCATATGAATGCAAACGTAAATATATTTTTATGAAATGGCTTTGAAAACGGAGACACGTTGCTTTCGACTGTTTGAAATGTTAAGAGTCTTGAAAATATAGGCGCACCCGAACATGCTTTTTGTAATAGTAGTAAAAGCCGAGAGCGGCCAGCAGAACGGTGATTATGATCGCCCCGAAGGCGACAGCAAGTATAACTGCCAACGGCCAACTACTGTTTGGTACGTCGAACAGTTTGCTCCAGTCGCTCACTCCCTTACTGGTACCGACACGAAGCTGAAATTAAAAATAGGTATGCTCATATTTTGGATTAAAGTGAAGGAGGAAAGAAGATTAAAGTTGCTATACATTTGAGCATTAGTGAAAGTGCGGAGAGGGGCAGCCTGGGGAGATGATTGCATCACCTCCATTAGTCGTATGAAGTATTGTTCCGAAGGATTCAAACGTTTGCAACCTCTTTTGCAACAGAATGTGAACATCTCTGTTCTCTCCAAAGCGTTTACTTTTTATGAGTCGAAAAATTTCAGTTTGCCAACTGTTCCTCCATTTTATTTTGTTCATTGTACGCCTAATCTAATTAGCTCGGGTCTGAGTGGAAATTAAAAATGTTGCAAACGACAAAGATTTACTCAAATTTACAAGAAAAAGTTTTCTACCTGAACTTTCATATTCCTGCTACCTTTACAATTATCCGGTATGTTGACAACTAATTGCGATGCATTATTATGATTGCGACAATCGAAAGAAATGTTGCCGCCGCTTCCGGGTTGGTCATTAATACTGTTGCTATCATCTCCATCGCACGATACTTTAGCATTGTAAGAAATAATCCACCCCGGACACTGATCGGGCAATATCCAATTAATGATCAACTGATCGTTTTTTTCCGTGACAGCCGTTATTTGTGGAGCCTGTTGAGGACTGATTTCAGCCGACGTAAAATTGACAGAACCGGCATCAATAGTAGTTGTTTCTTGACTCGATTGTGTCACAAATTGTAAGCTGAGAACTATAGTTGCGCTTTTAAAGCAATGCTCCAATTGGGCAAAGTTGGGACACATTTGGACTCCGGCTTCTATTTACTATGATATGCGCGGACTCAGAAATACTCTATTTTACCCATAGAGGAGTTTCTCGAAAATGCGCCTTCGGGGCTTATATTTGAAGGGCTTTTCGGTAATTAGCCCCGAGACGTATTTTCCAAGTTCGAATTACCCTTTGTCTATACAGCAAAAAATAATCCCTTTCTGCAGTCTTTTCTCAAAACAAACTTTGGGACGTTAGCATATGCGCATGCAGCAAAATTTTTGCTCAGAAACAGTTAGGAAAGCGTTCCGAGATATGTTAAGAATATGTATAAATTTTTGCTAAACAGCAATGTTTTATATATTAAAACATTTTATTTACGTTTATTTGTCAATAAAAATACCCTGAGGCTCGTGGGTCAGAATTTAAATTTTTATTTTTGATCCAGTCTAGCAATTATGATTTGGGATAATTATTCGCTCAGTTTTGTGTTAATAGTTTTAAACTTGACTTAAAAATGCTTTGAAAGCGCAACCGCACCATAGTTTGTGAATGGACTCAAATTTAGCGCGACAGGGTTTCCATCGCTCTCCTGCCACAGTTGATCAATGCTGATTTCAGTCGGCGTCCCTTCCAGGTGAAATGTTTTTGAGCTGCGTTGTCCTTCGTTGTCCGTCACACTTTTGATGGTTATTGTATACTGATAAAAATTCAAGTAATTTGTCGGCTGCCAGCTAACATTAATCGAATGTAAGTCAGTTGCAATTACAGTGATGCTCCCATTTAACACAGGAATATCGTGTTCATGGATGCAATAGAAAGCGTAATCGGCGGCTGAGAAAGTGCACTTCACCTGAACGTGCGTATCATCTGCGCAGAGTCCGCCTAAGCTTGCTACTTGTTCTTCCGTGCACAGGAACTGGCAGATTGGTCCTACGGCCGGATTATAGCAAAATTACCCACTAATAGCTTACTTCTCTTAATCAAAAATTATTCAGAAGCTACGGTCATGTATTTTATATATTGCTTGCGGTGAATTGTAGCGTATGTTTTCGAAAAAGATTGCTCCACTTTACAAACTTAACTTTTGTTAGAAAATGTTTTACTATTTCTGGAAAACTGACTTTAGCGAGAGAGACTTTTAATAAAGCCGCGCTTCCTTAAATCTTCAATTACCTGACACATGTGTGTCATTTATATGCATCGAAGTAATTTGGAACGTTATTTCAATTCGAGAAAAATTTTAACTTTCTGGCAATTATCCGAAAAAAACAAAACCTGGAATTAAAATTTTTCGCTACTACCCAAAATCTATCGAAAAAATCTAAACTGTTCCAACTTTTTTCAGTGTTCCAAATAGTTAATCGCCAATCTCAAGTACTAGTTCTCAAAGTTAGCTAATAGGATTATCGATTAACGACTCTGAACAATGATTCAAACATGTGATTTTTCTTCATCAAGTGATTTCTGTTATAATCCGGCCCTGAATGAGGATGATTGCACACGCAAGTCGACGTGTTGTTTTTTGATGGAACAGAATTTGTTGGACATTCGAATGTTCCTGCGCGATTTTTGTATTTCTGCGTCTCAAATGCCCCAGCAAAGTTGGCCTTCACTAAATAGGGATCGTTCATTAGTGTGGGATTCTTTTTCGTTTCGGCATTAAATTGCAAACAAAGTAGTTCCTCAGAATGCAGCACCTGCTTGATTCGAAATTGAATATACCCCGGCGTAAGTTGCTAAAAAAACAAAGCAATTTTATTAGTATAACTGACTTGGCGACTGAAAGTAATTATTAGTGCGAGTTCTTAGCCATCGTAAAGTAAACCGCGCCTCAATCGTCCTTTTCGGAATTGAAAATGATTAATTTCTGTTTGTAACGTCCTATTACTTCGAAATTTCGAACAGGCCGACAAAGTAACTGCGCGCGTTAACAAGTACTTTTCGTAGCAGCATGAATATTAATAGACCAATGGATTAGAAAATGATGATTAATACTTCCTTAATGCTTTTGAGCCACCTTTGACGTGCATGATGGACGCAGTATAATTTTAACTGATAAATGAAATATATTTATTTTACGACATTAGATACTGTATGAACTGTATTTGACACTTACATTTATGTTCTGACGGATGATGTCCATAAGCCAGGAAAAATAAACGTCGCGGGTGTATACCGTATCCATTCCGAACCCTATCAAGATGGGGATGTTCTGTTTTCCATGCAGTAACGCTTCATAAAAATTGCTCATCATATCCTCACTGAATATGTGACAGAAACTTGTCCAGTTGTTATATGCTTGTAAGAATCTAAACTATGTTTTCCTGACACAAAATGAGCAAGGCAATGCTAGAGATAGTCCATGCAGTGTCGCTGTATTAGTGTATTTTAATTTTCGAATACAGTAAATGCAGTCATATGTATAAATATGTGAATAATAAGAAACGGAAAATTTGAGAACAGCGGCAAAGCGCAAGTTGCTCACACCAGTTTTATCTCGCTATTCGTATTGCAAAATTTTACGATTCGAATTGCAAATTTCTGCCAGATAATTTCTATTCACATGAACATTAGAATAGGTTTAAATCGACATTTTGAGCAGCGGCGACTTCTTTTTTCAATCATGGTGTGAGGTATGTATTATAAAGTCCCCGATTTAGTCCGTTGAGGCAGCCATGGATCGATCCCGCTCCCATGCAATATCTTCCCCTGGCCCTATTTGTTATGTTCAGTAAGTTTTTGTCCGTAATTTTTCGATAAAGTCAACCATTCCTCTGGAATATGCCTCTTTAAAGATTTCGAAAAGCGTTTTAACTTAAAATGCTCTCTACTTAGTGATGTTAATCTAAATTCACTCTTCCAGAGTTAAAATTTGAACTTTAAAATTGCTCTTTGAGGGTAATCAGAAACTCACGATAGGTTAAGAACAGATTGTGAAAAGGACGCATTATCTATAAAGAAAACTGTGCGTAATTCTTTGTCAAAGTCATCGAGCGTTATATTTTGAATCAATTGTTGTGCGGCTTTCGTGAAAGACAAAGAACCACCAAACCAAACATCGATTGGTTCCACGAATATCAACGGGTATGGTGCCATTTTTGTAAGCAATTCGGACATCCTTCCATCACCTATATGAAATCGCGATAAATTTTATTTTCGCTATAACTTAATTTGTAAATCGAAATTTTGCAGGAAAAACCTTTTTGTTAAAAAATTCCAGTTGCAGTAGTGGTTACGGTGTCGCATAGTTTCATAATATTTGCGGTAATTACAGTGCTAATGTGTATTTTATAAGCTCTAAATTGATTAGTAGCCTTACTGGCGCTTAGGTGCGTTGATGACAGTATGGGAAGTTTTTTGCGAATCGTACACTATTTCCGCTTGTTTCTTCCTCTGTAGAAGCGCTTCTTTTGCTTTCACATTGATCGCGTATATGTACGCTCCCTTACTGACGCCCCTGCGTTCCTTAGTTGTCAGACAATTTGGCTTCATTCATGTTTGCCCTATTGATGGATCTCCATATTTGTGTAAAACTTGGGGTTAGACAACTTAAAAATCGCGCGTGCAAGAGGAAGCATCAGAGCAGAAAAAGTAGGTTGCGACGGACGGGTTAGTTTGAGCGCGAGCCAGTATCCCACCATTGGTTAATGTATATGGTATGATATACTATTGCGATAGAGAAGCACGATAAAGAAACTCATCGTTGCGACGGTGCAAACTCAAAACAAAAGCAAAATATGCACTGAGCAAGACAAGTTGAAAATCTGACTTTGCTGTAACCTCATGTCAACGATTTCTTCATATTTAGTGAACGATTAAAAAAAAGAAATTAAAGCAGAGGAAGAGGGTTTTGCGACGTAACAGTGAGTATCAAGGGAATGATATATATTTTGTCAAATATTATGGTACTACCGCGCCACAATGCCATAAAATTCGGCATTAAAGAGGGACATCTTATTTAAATGATTTATAACCTATGTCAAGGCCTCGTTATTAGAGCGTATTTGAAATTTGGAAATTATAAAATGGGGTATTTAAGGATTTGTGTGAGAAAAATATAAAAGCATGATGAATTTATTAAACATGCCGTACATGGTCGGTACAACACGCATTCAGTGGATTAATAAGGAGAATATTCACATACCGCAGTCAGTGATGTTTACATAAACTTCAACGACACCTTGATCGTCAGCTGCATGACCCAATCCGAGTGAAAGCACAAGAAAAATTGTATAATAAAATAAGTTTTGAAGCATTGCTTGCGCGATTTTGTCGAGTCATAAGCCTGAAGGATAAAAAAAGTAATTTAATATCCCACGTCAAAACAAAGCATTCGCGACAGTAAAGGAATCCCAGTAAACTCGAGAAATAATCAGTCTATAACCACAACCATATTGCTGAGCTAAAAGTAATTAGAACAGGTAATTACAGTAAGACTTTTTGCTTCAAATTAACNAGTAAACTCGAGAAATAATCAGTCTATAACCACAACCATATTGCTGAGCTAAAAGTAATTAGAACAGGTAATTACAGTAAGACTTTTTGCTTCAAATTAGCGTATTTATTTTGGCAAAAATTAGTTTGTACGTGCTCGTCATAGTTTTATTATAGGCTTATTATATCTTTAAGTCAAAAATCTAAGCTGAGCCTTAACCTAAGTAACAGAAAGATAGTAAATCTGCGATATTCAGTGTACACAAAGACGTTAAGAGAACAAAAGTTAAGTGTATAAAATTAACATGGCAAAAAATTTATTCTTAAATGTTCATTTTCCTGAGAAATATAGCGCGCTAATGAGATTCTGCGTGGAAATGTAAAGAAAATCAGATACGAGCAAATCACATCTGCACAATGACGAGCCGTAAATTTACTTTCGCACTGTGCAACAGCAAGTGTTTCCTGCGAGATGTTGCACTTCATCTGACGCACCAAACTTTCATATTAATCAAAAATTTTCACTTTTCTTTTTCAGTGGTATAATATATCTATCTTTTAACAAATTGGCAGCATTTAATTTATACAACTATATTACGGAAACTCAAGTAAATGCACGTATGCACATTCAAGTACATTGCCATCGAAGCTGTTGTTTCACCAAACTATGATCATTTTACTGGGCTACGGTCTCTCTGGTTGCATTAGACTTCCATTAAGCCGTTTAGTACGCAGATGGCGAGTTAATCTGACAAAATCAGTTGACGTTAAGTGCTTATTTGCTATTTACAGAATGTGTGCAACGTGCAAGCTAACCCCAATCTCTTCTTTCAACTATACAAGAATAAAGCTGTTTATGCTATTCGTATAGTAGGCGCTGGTGTGACAACTTACTGCATCAATATTTTTCGCTATTACAATACGCTCACAAACGGTTTCATAATCAGGGCCAAGTAGCAGACCACAAAGGACACTACAGTCAGTGCTTTTATTAATGAACACGCTCTATTTAAACTTCATGCGCTCCGCAGTTATAATACATAGAACAATACTAAAACAGTACAGCCCACAGTTGGCGAGTACATCCAGTTAAAGCATATATTACAATTTTTTATGTCTTTTGCATAGTTCATCACACTCAAACACTGCACCACTGAAAGTCTCTTCCTTCTTTATTAGCAATAGTTAACATAGCAAAAGGTAATAGATTGATGTTGTGAAGAATGTTCTTCTGTTTGTTAGTTGTTTCCGTTCTTACACGGTTTTATTCTCACATCTACCGTTGTAACAGAAACAACTATATAATACGGTGGTTCATCGTGAGTGAGACAGCTAGGGTGAGCCGACTGTCTCCCCCAAAGCTATTACAAGCGAGTGAAGATTCTCCTTGGGTGCTCGCCGATAGCTCGCCTGCAGGAGCATCCTATCGATCTCTCGATCTCTCAGTGACGTTCCAACTAAATGAGACTTCTTCAGATGGATCATTTGGGTACAAATCTCATTTGGTATAGATGAAAAACGTCTAATACTATTGGGGAAAGAATGCTCTCATCAGTCACTTTTCTATCTGTCCTTAATAACGAATCGATCGCGATTTCGCGACAATCTTTAAAGAACGTATATTCGTATTTTTGTGCCTTTGAAGCAAAACCAGAACCGTTACGACCGTTTTGCCCATTCCTTGCACATTCTCTCTGTTCCAAGCATAGCCCGTTTTGCGATTTGACTCTTACGGATCCATTTACTATGACAACTTGAATGGGAAAGTTTGCTTTAAAGCCAGAAAAATGTGTACATAGAATAATCTGTAACGGTAAGATTTGCTTTTTGTAGCTTGCGTAATATGTAGGGTTACTGTATAATTATTTATAGATCATGATGGTTGCATGAACGAATGTCTTGATTTGTGCACTCGCTGGCAGTATAATATCACTAAATTAGTTTATATATTCTATTCAGCACCATATATAGGGCACGCAAACACCCTAGACACCTGAGTCTATTTCAAGCAAACTGCGCATTAACTTGGATTCCTGTCGATCAATTGAGTTTTGCGTTCAAACAGCGAATTTTGCAAGAAATTGTGCCAATTCACGTTTACACGCGCCGTAACATTTCGCCACTGGTGCCACAAATTCTGCCTACAGAATAAGGGAGCGTAACCTATTTTAACTATTATAAGTATCACTGTGACTATTTATGTGAGGAGCGCGAATAATTAATTAAAGGTTCCGGTTCCGGTTCAGGATTCTTAGTACGGCATACACATATTCTCTATAGTACAATTTTGGGGTATCATAAGAACATGAATCAGAACCGAATTTGGATGATTAATCCATAAAATCACATCATAAAATGTAGCGTGTTGCATGGCAACTGATCCTCTGTTGCTATGCAACACAAGTGCGAGAGCGTCCTGTGTCATAAGTCTGTGGGCGGAGTTTCGTATTACCAACGAAGTGTAGAAGCTTTCGCGGAAAAAACGAGATGCTTTTGCTCTGTTTCATTATTCTAAGATTCTCCTATGCCAAATGCTCATTTTGTGCTTACATTTTCAGTAGCTGGAATTCTTCCTCAGTCTCAAATTAATAATGCCCAAAATGAAGTTTAAATCGCGCTTAGTATCGTATCTTGCTAGAATTCGAACTGTTTGCTTGAAATAGACTCAAGTGGCTAGGGCTTTTGCGTGCCCTATATATAGAATGATCATAGTGTTCCCGGATATTTTATAAATTGAGGGAAATGTAATTCGAATACATGACTACAGAGATGAAATCAAAATCAGTGTTTTTGTGCGGTATTCAAAAGGACATATTAAGAGGAATATGAAAATATGCGCAGGTTTGAGATCTAATGCAAAACGAAAAATTATTAGAGAACGGAAAAGTTGCATGTTTCTACTTGTCAGCTTCCGAAGTTTTCGGTAAAAAATTTCTCACAACTTCTAAGCCAGAGTTATTCTTGGATTAGTCTCCTAACGCCGGATTATCCATCGCCACCATAAAAGTATCAAAGTTGTGCTTGACCGGGTCTCAAAATTTGCTCGAATTTGCCCAGATTTGCCTTCTTTGCCCAGATTTGCCTTCTTTGCCAAAATTTAGCTCGAATTTACAACTGGTGGAATTCGAGTGTCGGTCGTATCACAGGTTTTTTGACGCCTTTTGCGTCGCTGAAGTCTCTTAGCCAGAAATGGATATGAGGGTCACGAGAATGGGATTGCCCCACGACGGGACATAGCCGGCAGAATCCTTGATTCTTGATGTGGACTTATGAAATTAGTTTATATTGAACAGAACAAGGATCCGCGGTCACTGGAGGACATATACCGTAACATTAAGTAGAAACCCGCTGACCACGTCGCGACGCCTCACTATGTATGCAACTTTTACGGCTAGAGTGAACTGTTAAAGAATATTTTGGACATTCTTTAAAGCGTGAAGCCTAATGATGTATTCTCGAGGCCTCTGATCCGCAACTNCTCACTATGTATGCAACTTTTACGGCTAGAGTGAACTGTTAAAGAATATTTTGGACATTCTTTAAAGCGTGAAGCCTAATGATGTATTCTCGAGGCCTCTGATCCGCTACTACTACGATGTCGACGGTATATAAGTGATTTGCTTTACGAAGATTGTTTTAAACATTGTTACGTGATCAATTCTAATAAAAGTATGCAATTAGCCCAAATCGCAGTGTTTTATCATTCTTGTGAATACAGTTGGCTCGTATACAAGGATGAAAAAGTTTCATGGTTAAATCTTCGATTCGCCACTGCTGTCCTCTTTAGTATGAAAATATTCCGTCTTAATTAGACAGGAACGTAGTATAGGATATCATGTCTTCCCCATATTCAGACAGAATTCTACTAAAATACATTACCTTCAGAGAAGTTCTGAAAAGCGCTTTCCATTTTATCGATCCCTTGACATCATTTCAAAGGCTTGCTTTGGCGTCGAAAGAGAATTCTAGGAATGGGAACAGTCATTAGTCATGCCACTATGAGAGTCACATGAAACCTCTTTTACGTATGCCTCATCGAATTCATGTCTTTTGATGTTTGACGTCGAATGTGAACGCTGCATTAATTTTGTATGGTCGAAAACATTTGCGGCTTATTTCAAGTAAAGATCTGTTTGGCAAGAGCAGCTTTTGAATGCCGACGGTTCGAAACCTGAGATCTGCGACACGGTCTGAGGGACATGAAGAATTGCATTGGATCACAGGACTAATAAGGAGCATGATGCGCATGAATGACAATAACCCTTGCTATTTTGTGAATCATTTCTCCACTGGCGATTCGAGAAACTTCCCATATACACGTACACAAAATATTCCTTTTTCTGTGCATACAGTATTCGCAGACTGAACGACGAGAAAACGTTCTGAAGCATTTTTTAGAATACTTCACAAGCACTTCAGAACATTTTTGTAATTTGAAACGAAACTGGAAATAATTTTATTCACCGGGAACTTGGTAACGGTCATCCTTCTGAAACTTCTAAAGACTGATCTGTTTTCATTTTAGTTCCGCAAAGGTCCATGATTAATCTCGTCCCAAATGTAGCCGGAAGCAAATCATTTGAACCGAAATGCTTGTTGAATCAGAACGGTTAATGCAGTGTGGAAAGCCGCTGACGTTGTAAAATAATTGTAATCGAAGCGATGCTTAATTTGTCATTTATGCATGCATTCTCTCCTCCTGATGAGTTCAGTATATTAGCTCGATTCAGCTCTTCATGCGTCTAAAACCGTACAGCAAATCTGAACATCCGAGCCCTGCGCCTACTGCTGTCAACACCTTCGTGCGGCTCTCAAGTACTCAAATCACAACTATTGATACCGCATCAGGCGAGCGGACGTGGGGCTTTCCTACAATCCATCGTCGCAACTTAGCGTCCATACGTGAGAGATAATTTTTTGTCGAGTCGACTTCCCTCTCACGCCGTATCACTCATCAATTCCAAGGCAGTCTTGTATTTCAAGGAGAGAAGCCGGTTCCATTTCAAGATCTACGGCTCAAGGTGAGGCAGATAGGGATATCATGGCTTTTTGAAGATTCCCAATAGAGGTCTCACACCGCCCCGATTCAAAAGGGTGGTGAGCATGGGAAAGTTTTACCGGTTCACAATAAAGAAGACACCGGAGTTGGCAAAATGTGGCAACCTTTTTAAAATGACCAAGTGGGAAGAAAATATCCTCGGGAGTACGTATTCCTTCTCAAACCAGCCGGCCATACTCCAATAGCCCAAATTCGTGCATATATCCGAGGTAGCCCAGTTTATTCCCATAAATTTGGAAAGGAAGATGTCACAGCATTTTTGGATTTGCTTAAAAAATTAATAGAAACTGACATCATTTTTTGGGCAATCACTTAACCATAGGTACCGTAGTCCATTAAATAAAGATTTGCAGTAATGATGTTCATGAGGGTGAGACAGGAGACATAAGATATCGATATATGAAACAGCTAATGAAAAATTATTGCTTATGACAATCAACTTAGCAGTAATCTATTTCTATTCATCGCGTCAACTTTATTTATCTTACCCCTTAGCTAACAATATAAAGGTCAAGGTATTTCAAAAGAATTATTTCTACATTTATTTGTACTCGAGAACGAATATTTAGCATTTAGCATGGCCAAGTTCGCAGCAATTAAAATTGGAGATAAACTTCGAACGAAAAGTCAGCGTAATGCTAAAAGAATTGCTGAAAAGTTATTCAGAGATATTAAAAATGAAAACACAACGGAAAAAGTGCTCTGGGTAGTGGAAAAATTGTTCTGGGTGATGGTTTATCTTACGGGAATCGTAGTGACCATCTTAAGCTGCATTGATCTATATCAAGACTATCAAAAAAATCCACTGTCAGTCACTACCGAACTAGTTCATGTTCATTCGATAACACCACCAGATATAACTGTTTGTCTGCCATTCTTCAATACGGAAAGAATGATTAAGTTTTGGTTGAACTACGACTATTTGTCTGTCACTGATCCATGTGAGCATGTGCCGAGTGAAACTCATAATTTCACTCTTGCCGAAAAGATCGAAGATATCTTTAAGAATGTGGTAAGTATATCGTTTACATTCTGCTTTGCACTCTTAGATCGAATAAAAATTCTAATACAAATGAGGTTTTTGGGGTAATTTACTTATCATAAATCAATTTTTCTTGTAGTGCGGGAATGTGAAGCCTATATTTCTTGACCATTGTTCTAAAACCATTCCAAATTTGGAATAAAACCGTTTTTGCACCATGTTAAGCCTTAACGCTCCAAGAGAATTAGCCAGAATTATGTATCGGTTGCATTAGTTAACAAGTTGCTTGTCGAATTAAGGGCGAAACAGCTGCAAAGGAAACTATACTGAGGAGAGCAAAGCTCTCACTTGGGTTGTCAGTTATGAATGGTAAACTGAGCACGTATTCGTAAAAATTCATTTCTTATGAAGTGTGTATTCCCATGAAGATGCATAAGGTGAACATGATCTGTCCAAATTATCACTCTCAGTACAAGCAGTTGGTGCATTAGTAGCCAGGGGCCAGACCCTCACTTTATTGGCTACCCTCTCGGCTTTCAATGATTGTTTTCCTTGTGTTGAGGTTATCCAAATTTGCCTGGCGGCTGTGTTAAGAATTCCATCCCTTCATATTAGTGTTTTTGCTAAAGACAAAGCTACGCTGAAAATATTTTCTTGGTAAAAACTGATTCGATAAATTAGCATTGAATAGTACTAGCGTTGACTATTTTTAATTCGTAGTAGTTTAATTTTGAAGCACAAAAAGTAGACGAATCATTGGTAGCTTAAACTATACAGTGGAACCCGGATAAGTGCACATCGATGCGGCAAGAAAATTTTGTGCACTTATCCGGGTTGTGCAGTTATCCGGGTTCGGCCTAAGTGCATAGTTACTGACCCGATTTTTGTTCAAATCCTTTAAATAAGTACATTTGATTAGTTTTATAGCATTCTCACTTAATAAAGACACCTTCCAGAGTAAAGAGAACATTTTCCACATCAAAAAAGACAGCTGTCGTATAAATGTGACTTGAAAAATGTCCTTATTCACTTGGAAAGCGTCCCTGTTAAAATGGAAATAGTATACAAAAAATTTCTTGCCATTTTACATAGCGTCATGAAAAACAAGGTTGAAAGGCGTTTTGATTAACAAAGGCATTGTTTTGATGTACTATACATCATATGCACATATATTTGAGGGACATTTAGGTGGGGTCACGCCCTTGTGCACTTATCCGGGTACAATTGCATACAAAAGTTGCACACGGGGCTTGCGAAACATGTGCACTTATCCGGGTTGTGCACTTATCCGGTGTGCACTTATCCGGGTTCAGATCATGTACAAAACATAGTACAAAAGTTCGGGGCATGAAGAAAGTGTGCACTTATCCGAGTTGTGCACTTATCCGGGTTGCACTTATCCGGGTTCCACTGTATAAACAGTGCGTTGATTTCCAAAACGTAGTCAGTTTAACCTCACATAAAACGGAAAATAATAAAAAAATATATCTCTTTCATATTACGAACTGACCCGCCGGGTTTCGCTATCAAGTTTTTCATGCAAAACAATGCTGTTATGTTTAAGAAATCGTGGAAAGAAGTGCAAGAAATGATCTGGGAACCTCCTTTGCTCTACGTTGCACAACAGTATCTGGCAGCAATTTACGAAGCCGAATTTCATCGTGCATACGACAACGAATATTTGATCGCTGATATGCTTAGTGGAGCAGCAACGGACAACACATCGGAAGCGATTACTGAAAGCTTGATATCAAAGATGAGGGAATGGAATGTGACAATCAATGAATTTAAGAAAACATTTGGGCAAAAATTTCGGGAGTTTATGCCAATGACTACGACGTTAATTGCTGAGAGTGGATTAAACTTTAAAGTGGAAATGAGTAATGTCAGCAAAAATGCTGCTTTTATCACTAAGAATCAAGTTTGTTACAAGATTAGTCTCTCGAATATTGCCCTTAACTCAAGTACTTACTTCAATCTCATAGTCAACGAACGAAATCTTCGTTGTCACGATCATTTCGATGACGACCGATTTCCGCATATTAATTTTTTCTGGGCATATTTAGAGGATCCTGGGAAAGTCATTTCACAATTTTTTTGCATACTATCGCTGCAAGTGCACAGGTCAAGTTGAAAATTGACGGAATATATATTAAGTCATTGAAAATTGTACAAAAAATGATTCCATTATATGTTGAAGTTGCTGAAATATGAGCGAAATAACACAGCATACCGTTTCTTAGGAAGAGTACCGAGAATTTTATGTTTAAAATTTTCGCAAATTCTCCTAAATTTCTCTAATCAAACTCAAACTGGGTGACACATATGTGTCAAAGTAGATTAGAAAGGATGCAATTTTTCAGTTTTAAAGCGAAGACCTGTCGATTTCACGCTACATTAATTTGATGGAAAATTTTAATTTCGAACTATGCTCATGTGCACGTTATGTGGAATGTCCAGGCAATGTTTCTGACTGACTTCCGCAAAAGACAAAATTTTCGTATTGAGAAAAAGCACACTGAACTCCGTAATACTAAAATCATAATAAATCAACATCAAAATTTTGAAAATATTGTTTATACTTCTTGTCATTTCAATTCTGAAAACGTTGCTGCGTCTTAAAAAGAGTGAAACGATCCATCGGATTAATATACCGGGTGGGCCAGTAGAAACTGTAAGTCTTTGAACCAATGCTGTTGCCCAGTTTTTATCGGAACAAGCTCAAATCTGTTACGCATATATCATCGTCACTAACTCACTGTTGAAATTTTGTGTTAATTGATAATGAATGTCTGGGTATATGCACATTTTTGTCATCTACAGAGGTAGCGCTTTCGCTCGTAACTTCGATCAATGATTGAAATTTATTCATTTTCCAACACTGATTTGCAAGAAAAGATCAAAAAACCTACAATGATTATTTTTGATAGATTACCACTTCAACATACCCCAACCCTCTCGCTTAACGCACAGTTCGAGTCGTCTGCGTAGTGCTTACCAGCTGTGAAGCTTTTGACAAATAGAGCTTGATTCGATAAAAGCTGGGGGAACAGCATCGATTCAAAGACTTACAGTAGTCGCTGGCCGTTCTTGTAGTATAAAGTAGACAGATCTTAACTTTTAAATTACAAATTTCATCCAATTCAAGCTGCATTTTGACTTAAATTTTAACTTTTTTTGAGCTTGTTCTAATTATTTTTGGAGTTTTTGCGACAATTCCAACATAAAGTGCTCGGTGCCTTTCCTAGGAAACGATATGCTGTGTTTATTCGGTCATATCTCAGCAAACACTAAATCGACTCATAATATTTTTGCAGTAATCTCAAAAATTGAGTAATAATTTAATCAAGTTTCCGCTTGACTGAGGCACTTACTGCAATATCATTCAAAAATAAAGTTGTGACATGACTTTCTGATGTTCTCTTTGAAGTGGTATAAAAATTAAATATTTCTATGGACCAGTTACAGGTAAGTCAGTTTTTAGTAAGCGCTTGAGATATTCATTTTTTGATTTTTTAGTTGACTTCAGTGGAAAGGAGAGAGCAGGCAGTGTTCAATACGAATATGATGAAATGTTCACCGCTCACACCAACCGTTACACGGTATTTTCAATGAAGCCCGTAATGAAGTATCAGCATGAGCCCGTTGTCAGGGGCGAAGTGATGTGTTCTGATGAAGAAACTCTGGAAGCTTGTCAAGCAAATTGCCGAAATCAAACGTAAGAGCAGAAAGCATATTATTATGTAAAATGTTGATTATTATTTTTAATGCCAGTTTAAGGAAACGAAATTCAATAGATCTCATTTTTAACGCCTTTACAAGAATTTTGTAAAGCTCGTTTGACAATGTCTCAAACGACCAATTTAACGCAGACTTGACCTTTTTGTCTGGTGAATAACGATAGCTCTAATCATTAACATGAATTATGCTAAATTAATTACTTCTGGAATCAATATTAAAAACAAGGTTCAAAATTAAAATTACAGCATACAAACGCTCTGCAATTGTACGCCAAGTTCAGTATCTGCTGAGGAAGAACTCGAGTTAACTGATCAAAGAGAATGCAAGTTTGGAGAATATGAAGGCTGTCTTCTGAATTATACGAGCGCAAATGGTAATGAATTTTTTGCATTTGTAATATGATGGTTCAAAAAAGTGTCTAGAGATGAGCATTGCTTAAACATTGCCTGCGTCTAAAAGAGTTGGTATTTCTAATCGATCATGCTGAAAAATTTATGAGAGTTTTTTTAGTATCGCTGAGTCAAATGAAAGCTCATATAAGACATTCACTTATGTACAAAGCAATCATCTGATCAAAATTTAACTTATTTAAAACACGCTCTCGATGGTTTCGAAAAAAGTGGAACATTTAAATGGGAAGAACGGTGAAAAATTATTTTTTGTTATATTGGCAATTCAAACACGCTGATCATCGCTGTGCATTCAATTTTTTCTAATTCGATCTCCATAAAAAGCTATAACCCCCTAACGACTTGCTCACTGTGTAAGGATACGGAACGTAACCGAAAGAATTTAGATTATAAACACTTCGCTACGAGACAAACATTACGCTATGAAATGCGTGTCGTACAAAATAATATGCAGTCATTGCCATTCAAAACCCCTCCTTTAAAGGACATGAACACATGATACTTTGGTAAAAACGCTTTCATGCATTTGCCGTCCAGGTGTCACTACGGTAGCTTTCACGCTGTTCCCGTTTTAATCGCGTGGCGTTGCTTCTGTCTAATTCAGTTACTAGCGACGCCTGGTCGGCAAATGCACGAACAGTTTCAACCAAAGTATTATGCATTTCATAGCGTAACGCTTGTCTTGTAGCGAATTGCTTATAAACTAAATACTGTTGGTTACGTTTCGTATCCTTACTCAGTGAGCAGGTCTTTAGGGAGTTATTGCTTTTTATGGAGATCGAATTAGAAGAAACTGAATGCGCGGCGATAATCAGCATGTTCGACTTGCCAATATATCAAAAATAACTTTTCACCGTTCTTCCCCTGTAAAGCTGACATAAAATGACGAAAAATGAATCAATTTAGATGATTTAAAAAAGGAAATCTAAGTTAAAAGCTGCTTTACAATATGAAAACATGAACATTGAATTTCGTTGTATATAACTAGAGTTATTTGTTATCAAACGACCGTATCAGAACTTATGTAACAACCTAATACTAAGATGGAATTGAAATTTCATAGCTTGCGCAAACCAGCGGGTTACAGTTCACTAATTGCAGATAATGGCGGCTGCATGGAAAAGTGTCATGATTCGTGTGTCCGCTGGCAATACAATATATCAAAATTAGAATACACGTCTTATATGTTTAAACAACTAGAAGAACTATTCGCTACAACGCTTACCGCGCACGAAAGTATAATATTCCTCTTAGTTGAAAAATTCACCTATCAATCGTTTTCCGAATCTCCTTCATTTTCAACCATAGATATCATTGGCAATATTGGAGGAGCATTTGGATTTTGGCTTGGATTAGACATAATTGTCATTGTGTACACTCCGTTGACTGTACCAATTTTGCTATTGCTGAAGAAAATTTTCAAAAAAAAAAGCAATCAGGAAGAAAAGTCGGAGATTTTGCGTGTGGCTGAAAATGATAATTTTGATAGCAAATATTGGTTGATTAGTGCTGTCGTGAACGAATTTAAATTACAGTTACGCCAAATCAAGGATTTAAAATCTGTCGAACTCGTCATATGGATAGTTCAAAAGATGGCATGGTCCTTATTGTTTATTATTGGAGCTGGCTTAACGATCAAGCAATATGTGCAGCTGTGCCAAGATTACGGAAGAGGAGACACAAAGTCATTCACAACTGTAATGATCAACAAGTCTATTTCCCTACCTCCTTCGGCATTTTGTATACCATCGGATGGTGTTTATTTCAGTTTACTCTTTAGCTATAGGATAAATGGCGGTCTTGGAAATATGCAATGCTACTTGAATGAAACTGAATTTAATTTAACAAGTCTTCTTGCCAGTAACGAAACATGGCCTCTATCACTAATAGTTCAAGCCATTTCGTATTCGGAAGCGATTTTCCTCTTCTCTTATGGAAAAGTCAGCATTAATGATGCTTACTATGATACGTATAACTTTTTATTCAATGCCACGCAGAGTCTCTTGGAGAAATATTCGGTGAAGAGTGATATTTTAGTTAACCGGGCTACACAGGAATTCGTGAAGCTCGAAAATATTACTGCTACTTGTTATCGGTCATCCGACAATGATTCAGTTTCCATGCTACCAAGCAAATTAACTTTTGAGGCAACGCCACGAGACACAGATTCTGACGCATCACTCTGTTTCCATTATCCACTGGAGACATTTGAATTCCGCAACGACAGTGATTACTGCTCTATTTCTTTTCGCGATGTTGAATGGGAGCCTGAAGATTTTAAAATTGCACCTAAAAGACTAGTATACTGGGCTCTCAAATCTCCTACTTCTTTAGATTATTCCATTGATTGGGCCTTCTCTAGAACCCAACGGCAGAACGTGGTTTTTAGATATACATCAGCTTATCAATATGAAACCAACTGCGTTCCAGATACGCACCCTACGGATTGCTTGACTAAATGCAGAAGCAAAAATAAGGCAAAAATTTCAGTTAACTGTACCAAACCGACGAAAACATGCCTAGATGGTTATAGCTGTACCTGTTCGCCGTCTACACCAGATTCCGGCTATTGTTTGAACCCAGATTTCGTACAAACAGAAGCAGCATGCAAAAAAGATTGTGAAAGGCAGATGTGCGCGCAATATACGTACAAGATGGATATCGAAAATAGTGGCGACAAGGAAGATACTGCAAATCGGCAAGAATTAAATATTCGCGTGCGAAACTTTATTTACCCATTAATTAGCGAGGTGCCGGTGATGACCAGCGGAGAATTCTTGTCAGCAAGCGGTGGCCTTCTCGGCTTCTATCTCGGCCTGGATGCCACTTTCCTAGTTAGTGTCGTTATCACTCCATTAATGTTCTTATTTGGCGCATATTTAAAAAAATCGTCGAGCGGCATTGTTTCGAATAATAATACTAATACAATAGCAAATTCATTGTCGTCGGTTGGAAATATTTATCTCAATTACTTGGATAATTTGCTTGGCGTCAAATCGAAAAGGAAAAAAAGGATCTCTCTTGATAAGATAATTGAAAGATTGTTTTGGTCTGTTATTTATTTCATCTTTGGCGCAATGACATTTATAATATGCATTCAGTTTTTTCGTGAATTTCGCGATAACCCTATCGATTCAAGCTCCAGTTTCAATCGTGAGGAAGAATTAACGATTCCAGTCACTCTTTGTGTGTCGCTGCTCCCTTCTGAACTCGAAGAATGCTTTGATTACTTTACAACGTTGTCTCCGCAAAATAATCTATATCTAAAAGATAATCCGTTTACTCGGCAACAGATCGATGATACGGAAATATGGAGTAATACTTTGTTGCGTATAGTACACCTTTATCTGATAAATATTGAAAGATACAAAGCTCTGGAGGAAATTGATTTGGCAAAAATTTGGAAATCGTTGAGTACAGAAAATATGGAAAATGATGAGACATCAGAAATGAGTTTATTAGGTTTCCAACTCGAACGCGAAAATATCTCTCATTATCAGTTGCTGCAGAAGTTTGGACAAGAATTACAGAGATATTATTGGATTAATATTATCAAACATACAGAAGCTTCAAATGGTTCTTCAGTATATGATACAATAACCGTCAATCAAACTTCGTTTGTCTCAGCTTCAAAAGTCTGCTACAAATTCTCAAAGAACGTCATCTCTTTTTCATCCTATCGCGATTATATTACGTTTGAAGTTGATAAATCTCAACTTCCATATGTCGAATGCTCAGATTCTTCAACTTACCACAATATCACGCTCGATTTACTCGGCAGCAAAACAGGCTCAATATATTCTGATTTTGGAAAGAATTTTTCGCTCGGTGAAGAGAGGACAATCGGCATCAAAAGTAAGTCAAAATAAGGGTACGTAGACGATATGCCCCACCCGACCGGATTGCCTTTTAGCACGCCACACGCACATGCACAGTATACCGTAATAAATTAAGGCATGTGCGTGCAACTTTTCCGGACGTTTACCAGTCGGATGGAGCGTATCGTTCTCATACGCTAGCTTTACTTAACCCAAAGAAAGTCCTTCAACCAAAATCAAAGCTGTAAAATTCAACCATCTTCGAACTCAGACTTAGCTTAGACATCACTGTTTGCATTACAAATATTTATGCAACGCTCAAACAATACAACTGCTGCTAAATTCAAGAACTGCCACATCAAATGATGTGTGGGCGAATTTTAACGAATTACTCGATTAGACATGCGCGTATTCATACTTAATGCTAAAAAATCTAATCTCACAATCCGTAATAAAATATGACTGATCGATATTGCAGTTGGAGATGTAATTCAAATGTTACCAGAAGTTGGCGGAGAAACTCGCTGTTCCCAAACGACAACTCAATCGGAATGCAAGGACAACTGCAGAAGAATGGCAATAGAGCAGCAGTGCAATTGCTCTCTGCTTAATGAAAACATGGGAACGGACCCGAATTTAAATAGGTATCAGTTGGGGAAATCGACTGGCGGATGAGAAATTCTAGATGAGTAATTTCGCATGAAGTGTATCCATTGTGCTATGAATCCAATTGTTGTCATTTAAAGCCACTAGCTTTTTGAGTATCACACATGGTTAACACATAAAATCAACATGATATCATAATTTTGATGACAATGAGGGCAGCTTTCATCGCCTTTATCTGGCCTACTGCACTATTTGATACCTCAGGCTGAGCTCAAATTCAGGCGTTCGTTCAGGACTTAAGATTACGTTTTCAAACTACTTGTGAAAATTGCTCGTAAGTTCTAAGCTATCGAAAAATTCAATTTTCATTATTACCTGAGAGAATTCTCCTAATTTTCAAAAATATGACTTTCACACTCCGCAGATATGCTCAGGATTGGGGATTGGGGTAATTTGATAAATGTAAGAGATAAAATTGCACTGAGATAATATTTTCGGCGTGCATCCTCATCAGAAATTTTGAATGATATTTGCAGCAATGGATGCTCATGGCAAATATATGAAAGATGCTTACCGCATTTTTCGTCGGAAAACGCCTTGGACTGCATAAAAAATTGTCCAATTTCTTGCAAGTTCATACGCTATGAAGTGGATGTGGTTGGTAATCGCACCATTATGGTCTATGAAGAGGATAACGTTGATAGAAAACCTATTAAGAACATATATCGAGGCATTTACACACTTTATGCATCTGATTTCTTCTATCAAATATCTGTGGAAAAATTCAAGTGGACATTCTATAGGTTCGTTTCAATCAATAAACTGATAACGTTACAGTTAGTGTCGAGTAATTTATACATTTCACTGATCAAACAATGATATAATCGTTTGATTTAAATGTAACTGTCTTTCAGCTTTGTTGCTGAGCTGGGAGGTCTACTGGGCATATTTCTTGGCATCGATATTCTTTGGTTCATCGATTCGTTTTTCGCGATTGTCCACTGGGCGATAGGGCGATTCTCGAAAAAAGTTGACAATGTCCATGACAAAACATCTCAAAAGAACGCAAAGAATATCAAGACAAAAACGCTAAAGCCTTCGAAAAAACCAAAGAATGCTGTGCAACCCGTTATTGAAGAATATTCATTGTAATATTGATGAAAAATGGATTCATGCGCAAATGTTTTTTTACAATGTAACGATATTGTGCTGTCTCAGCGAGTCGCCGTATTGCGTAGCGTGCCACACCTTAAAAAATAACTTTCTTTACCTGACTGTTTTCCGAGGGCGCGACGAGTTCAAGTGAAGGGCTCGGAGTGGTTCTCATGTTAAAACGTTATGGGGATATGCTGCACTCATTGGAATTGTCTTGCCCACAATATCATGAATTGTATACGTGTGTCTGCTATGTCAAGTTCGAAATAGAGAGTTGTTGTGAACCAAGAGAGAAATTCACAACAGAAATTGGGAATTGTGAAATTGTACTGATTGTTGGCTTCCACACCAGCGGGTCTCCACGCAACCGCAACAACGTCGCTACTGGTGCCACCGAATACTGTGTGTTACTACTCTACTGCAACATAATTGTGCAATTGTGAGCTGCAATGTCTCAATAGGCTTACGCTCAAACGATTTTGTAAAGTTGTTTATATCTCCGGTGTGGCAGGCATCACAGACTCACATTCTTATTTTCTTCCCAAAGACGAATCAAATACCCTTCAAGAAACGCAAAAGATACAACACAGTTTATTTTCAAGCAATTGATGACGTGAACCTCAGTTTTGTCAGTAATTTGAGCGCTGTGCATTCCACCATATCAACTGTTAGTAACGAGGAGAAGCATGTGCTTCTCAATCGTAAATGTTTCTGCAGCGTTTCTTTTTAAGCAGCAGAGAATGATGAACTTGATTGTTAAGGTCACAGTTGTATCAGAGGGTTTACTTGCATTCTCAAAATCAAGACGATTTTTGAGTTTTGGTCTTTAAATGGTGGTTAAAATACTGCGGCGTGCGACATGCAACCGAAACTGATTTGTGACGCATGTTTACAAAGCTGCAAAGCTCTAGCAGCTTTTTCTTATGACGTGCGGCGTGCGATAAATCAAACCAATCGCACGCCGCACCCCACACGCCGCACCCCACACCTGTCATCACCGTTTAAACTGAAGACATGCTCATAAAACAGACATAAAATGTGAAAATGGACTTTTTTGAATAATTATGGCCAGGCTTTGTTTTACACGTGAAAGAAGTCATTATTTGAAAGGGAATGTATCACTTAAAGCTGATAGTAGGATCATACTGTGAGTGCTATGAGTCAAAAAGCTCAGGCGTTCAAATTGTCAGTTAACTTTTAGTGCCTAAAAATTCAACGCGCTCAATAGCAGAGTTTGCTCGATAAATCGCTAAACAATACGACAGCCGTCCTTCGCTTTTTTTTTTGATTTTTCGCCCTGATGTATGCCTTTTTTACTTCACTGTCGTATTTCAAGATGAGATTCTCGTCTTGGAGACGTGTGATCAGCCGATCAATCTTTTCGGTCGTCTCCGACGAAACTTCATGTCTGAAACCATATGTTGAGACCATATCGAAAGCCAGTTTTTTGAAATCACAGTCGTCCGTGTATTTCGAATTCATATCGATGACTCGTTGGTAACAAAAGCCAAGCAACTGGATCAAATAATCGTTGAACTCGCAATTGCCAAAACCCATTGCTTCTGCAATCATCAAAGCAGTGTGCAGAGAGTTTGTCATTCCTGCAGGAACTAGCAAACGTTTACTGTCGACGATTCGCTCTCGATAGCCGTTCAAGCTGAACTGCAAGTTGCAGATCGATTTCGACAGGACAGCTAATAAATGTAGGGGGATACCCGTTTCACCAAGTGGCATTTCTTTAAACTGGCAGCTTTCAGTGGGAAGAAAATCCTTCAATGCTTGTTCCAAATCGCCTTTTTTGTTAGCAAAGTTAACGCTGACACGAATGTTATTTTCTCCATCCTTGACGGGCAGGGCGTGCAGGAGACAAAAGCTGTATGTTTCGCCGGCAATTACAAAACCGTTGTTAGAGCAGAGAACGCCGACATGATAAAGTGGCTTCCATTTTTTTATTTCCTTGTCAAAGGTAATATTAAACGCAATCAATAGCTCGATTTTCGTGCTCAATTTCGTGATTGATATTTTTTGGTTTAAGTTGTCAATAACGAACATGGACCCAGATAATTTCAATGGCGCCGTCTTCAAAACGTCGAGTTTAGGTGCTGAGTTCTGACTGAAACAATGATAGGTTAAGAGCGTAATCTTTCAGATTTTGGGTTGCAATATCTAAAATTTTATGCTAAAATCTTAAACTTTGAAACGAAAAATCTAACACTTTTACAACTCCACGCCTTCAGGAATGAATTGAGCGAGTAAAAAGGTAAAAGCAAAAATATGCCTATATTCATTCGCCCTAAAGTTCTTAGAGATACAACATGACAATACGCAGCTATTTTAGACAATTTCGAAAGTAGCTTACCTCATTTTATAATTCGGTTTCGAAACTTATTTTCATAAAGATAGCTAAGAGCTGTCTGGGTGGTAAAAGCACATCTATGACAATGAATTTCACAATCAGTACCGCTAGCGCTGCCTTATCTTTGTAACAGTCTGTATACAGCTCGCGTTCACACTAAGACCAGGCATAGCGGCGAAATTTTCTATTCTGAATGCACAGCCCATGAAAAATACAAAATGCAACAGTTCAAAAGGACTTAATTATAACGCGCCCCCTAAATCGATCAAATCTGCCCCCAAATTTCGATTTATTCTGCCCCCCAAATTTCGATCGAACCTGCCCCCAGAATGGAAGGTTTGCCCCCAAAAAAGAAATGGAAATGCCCCCTGATGGGAAAAATATTTTTGCCCCCGTAATGCTATAACGTGCCCCCAGAACGATAGATTCTGCGCCCAAAAGGATAGATACTGACCCCTAAATAACATATAATAATGACCCCAAAATGACATACCGTAAATCCTCTAATAAACGCCCACCTTCAAATAGACGCCCCCCTCTAATAGACGCCCCCCTCAAGCCTCGATTGAAAAAATAGACGCCCACCCTCTAATAAACGCCCACCCTCCAATAATCGCCCCCTTCAGAGTGATTAAAACATAAAACGCCTTTACAGTGCTGTTCAATATTAAACTCCCAAGTCAAATACGACTACAGATAACGCTCAATCTTGAAATTTATGAGTAATCTTGTAAGTTTAAGTGACGATTGAAAAAAAAAGCCCTCTCTCCAACGAGCGCCTCATTCAAACATTGATTTAAATAAAAGTCGCCCACCCTCCAATAAACGCCCACCCTCTAATAGACGCCCCCCTCACGCCTTGATTGAAAAAATAGACGCTCAGGGCGTCTATTAGAGGATTTACGGTATTATGAATTCAAAGCAATATGCAGAGAAACTCTACAGAGGAAAACATTAACGAAGTATTACTTTATTTCGCTATAGAAAATGTTTAATTTTCTGACGAAATGTTTGCATAATTAGCTCAGATGGTATAAGTCACAGAGGTGACTGACAGAAAGGTCTTAAATGGTTAGGTCGATTAGTGCTGTGATGCGATGCTTTCCCTTAAACTGCCGCATCTCGCGCTTCGTCCTGCGCCCTATTGATTTTCAATTTCTGATTGCTTACATAATAAAACATGACTCATAAGTGAGTATCGATGCCAGTTTTATTTACTTACGCCATAATTTCATTAATTATTCGATCGGAGACACTTTTCTCCGCTGATAATAAAAAAATATTGAAGACGAAATTTACTCATTAGGGGTCAAAAGTATTTTTATTAGGGGGCAGAAATGATTTCTGTTTCAGGGGTCATTATTAATTTTATTCTGGGGGCAACTTCAATCCTTTTGGGGGCACATTCTATCAATTAGGGGGCAGAATCTATCGCTTAGGGGGCATTTCTACCTTTTGGGGGCAACATCGATCATTTTGGGGGCAGGATCGATCACTCTGGGGGCAGATTCGATTTATTTAGGGGGCAGGAAATATCGCAGCCGTTCAAAAGCAGCGTTTTTTACGCCGCTTCTGCTGTATGACAACAAATGTGAAAAGTCAAAACTAAACCAGACATTATTTTAAAACAAACTACAGTTGACGCTCGCTATAACGCCACTCTCGATATAACGTCACCTGGGGCCGGTCCATAGGGGTGGCGTTATAACGAGAGTCAACTGTGTATAATATGGTGGTTCATTGAGAGAATGATACAACTAGGGCGAGCCAACTGTCTCTTTCAAAGCTAAAAAAACTCCATCGAGTGGAACGAGAGCTCGCCTTGAGGAGACTGGTATTGGTTTCTGTATGCTCCCTGATCACATTGATCCAATGCATCTGATATACCGCCTGACGGCGTTAGGAGATCAAATTAATCTGCTTTCGCTCAGATATCTATCCTTGGTTGACTCTTCGATTCGCTGCGGATGTCCTGTTTAGTACGAAATATCCCAACTGAATGCGACCTGAAGCGAAAGATTGGGCATCATACCTTCCACATATTCAGACAGTATGTTACTGAGCTGCATTTCCGTCAGATAAGTTTTGGAGAGCGCTTTCCCTTTTATTGATTCCTTGACATCATCGCAAAGACTTGCTT
>NIUQ01001090.1:0-35331 GCA_002796945.1 Plectus sambesii | reverse complement strand
CGCAGGGGGAATTTGACATTAAGTAAAGATGTATGCACTCAGCTAATATTCAATCAAGTAAAGGCATGCTCATTAGTGAATGTGTCCAAATACCTATTTACTAAGAGGCATTTTTATCCACAATTGCAATTGTTCCACCCAGGTGTTTTATAATTGATAGTGATGGCATTGAGCATAGGCAGCTGTTGCTGTCGCCTTTTCCTTAACATATCTTTAACGGGAAAGGTGACACCAAAAGAAATATTATGCCAATAAAAGGCGGTATTTGCAAAAACCTTGGCATTGTATTTGAAACTCGCGGGCTCTGCATAAACGAATTTGCTAGTTTATGATAATCTTATTTCAATAAACTGCTACACTCTACGTTCAGGTGCTCAAAATTGTGGCTATGGTGCTCCTATTCGTGATGTGCTCAACACTGCTACTTATTCACAGCATCGCTTCTGTTTCTTTCCAAAGGTGTGCTGCTTAAAATTTTTTGCATTGCTCACGTTATTAAGACCATCTGTGAGGGCGAGTCTTCTCCGATCAGAGTTTTTAAAACAGATAAATCAAAATATACAAAATGAGCTTATTTGGTCAACTGAAAGTGGACGCGATGCAGATGTGGGCGTGTGGATGTGCTTGGGGGCACATACCGCCTCAAGGGGTCCCGTAACTATAACAACTAGTATTATCGAACTTTTCTCAGCAACTAGAACAGATAAGTAGCTTTTTGATGGAAAAATTTTGGCAACCGTTTATGAAAGAAGCCTCAAACTTGGGAAGTGAAAGTTTTTGAGGGGGATATAGCTCCGAGCAGCCAAGTCACACCCTCAAGCTCAGATCCATGTTTGTATCCAGTAAATAAATGGGATATGGTAAGAACCCCTGCTTCCGATTATGTGATATCCTCAATCCCACAATGTTATCATGACACCCACTTGCAGACATCCATACGTTTCCTACATTGATGGACAAAACTATAGGGTACTAGCTATCGGTTTCACCCTTCTGGCTGGAACTATCTGGCTGCACATTTGGATATTTCTGACCATGAAGAAGGCATACAGTTTCATTCTGCACAAACGCTTCTCGACCATCTATCGCTGTGCTAATGTTCCTCACATCTATCACGGATGTATTGGTGGTGAGTAGCGCTTTCCTTCTAATTGATCGCATCATGCAGACAAAGATGTAGCGAACCCATCGATTTCAGTTATCATGGAAGTGGGTTCCTTTCATTCAATAACGGTTCAAATTCTCTCATGTTCTGATTTCGGAATTGAATGTGATTCAAGTTATCCAGGTAGAACGATTCTGGAATCTAATTCGAATTAACAAATGTAAACTTTAAAGGCGGTACATGGAGTCTTTGATAAAGTTTCTGTTATGTTCTGATCTTCGGTGAGGACCGGGAGGCCGGAGACGGAGTCGAATAGGACCGTTTATATAAAGTAGGCTACGAGAGAGGGCACAACTACTAGAACAACATGAGGCGGTGCTCTTATTATACAAGCGAGCCACACCGCCTCAGACGATACTCACTGGACACGGTACAACGTGGGTCCGGAGCACGCGGGGGATTCAAATACACTAACCGGTCTATAATCCTAACTTGGGGGCATATCACTCCTCCGCCTAGACCGGAGGATCCTCCGCGATCTCTGGATTCAGCTCCGCGACTTCCTCCGCCAGTTCTGCAAGCTTCTTTTTCCTCTTCCTTCCCTTCTCTTTGGACTTGGGCGTAGAAGGTTTGCGCCGGGCGCTAGGGAGCAAGCAGTCGAGTAGGGTAGAGTAGACGAGCGCTCGATCGTTCAGAGTCGGCGGCGGCAACCTGCCCCGCGACGGCAACGACGGCGACGATGCGTCCCTCAAAGGCTGCGGCGGCAGCGAGTAGTCCAGAGTCGGCGGCAACGACAGGAAGTCGTTCCGCGAAGGCTGCGACGGCAGCGACGGTAGCAAGTCTTTCAGAGTCGGCAGCGACGACGACGAGTCATCCCGCGACGGCGGCAATGGCGAGTCGTTCTGCAAAGGCTGCAACGGCAGCAGTGACTTGACCTGCGTAGGTAGATGGTGACGGTTTGCGCATCGACGGAGAGATGTCGTGCGCTGGAGGCGGCGACGGAAGGAATCGTCCCGCGACGGCGGCGACGATGAGACATCCTGCAACAGAAGGCGGCGACGTAGAGAATCGTCCCGCGACGGCGGCGACGATGAGACGTCCAGTTGTTGCTGCGACTGCGGAATCTCTCGCTTGACGAAGTTGACGTATTCGATTCGGCCTTGCTTGAGCTCAAAGTCTGGCTGTTCCTTGAGTCGCTCTTGGAACTGCTCCCAGCCATCGACCAACTTCAGCCATTCCCTCCCCATAATCGAATGCTCTACGTCCTCAGCAACAAAAGCCTTGAGTCGATGTCTTCTGCCTCGGAGGAAGACATCCAGCTCCATCTCGCCCTTCAACTTGACGGCATGCCCGCTGTAACTGCGGGCCTCGTAGGACGGCGCCTTCAGCCTGGGTCGTCCAATGGCCTGCCAATCTTCGTTCGTGAAGACAGTAAGGGTGGTTCCAGTGTCAACTTGAAATCTGACCTTGCTCTCGCCCGCCCTGAGCGTGAGGTACGCGAGTGAAGTCTCCTGCAGGGCGTAGATAGCGTTGAGGTCGGCCTTCCTCTTCTTGGACTTCTTGCAGGCGCTGGCGCGGTGACCGTACTCGTTGCAGTTGAAGCACCTCCCTGGAAAAGACTTGCCCCTTTCCTTGTGCTGCGTCTTCTGCTCCGACGATTCTGCTCCGCTTGAGTCTGACTCGCTGTCAGTCTGCGACCTGCCCTTCCACGTTTGTTGCTGACCCTGCCATCGCTGGTTCAGCGCGTAGACTTCCTGCGGCTGCTCCTGCTGTGTCGAATTCGGCGGTAGACATCGCTGCGCCTCGTAGAGCCGTGCCGCGTCGACCGCTTCCCAGAGTGTCGTCAGCTCTTTCGCGTGAAGATGAATCCGGAGTCTGTCGTCGCGAAGACCACCCAGGAATACCGTGAGCATCATGCTCTCCAACAGGGTGCCGAACTCGCACTCGACGGCCAGCTTGCAGACGTCGGTCTGCCACTCGTCGACAGTTTGCAAACCTTTCTGCCGGGCCTTTAAGAATGCGTCCCTTCTCATCGGGAGAATAGCCTTCTTCACGTGCCGGTCTTTCAGGAGACTGAAGAGTTCGTCGTAGGTCTTTGTATGCGGTTGTCCCATCGTCAGCGCGGTCAGGACCTTGATGACGTCTTCAGTCAGTGCGAGCATCAGTACTTGCCTCCTCTCTCTGTCGTCTTCGACTTGGTAGAGGTCGAAGAAGTTGTCGAGCTGGATAGCCCACGTCGCGAAGTCGTTCACATTCGGGTTGAACGTCGGCGGCTTCGGAATCTGCTGCAGTCTCGGCTGCAGGGAGAGTTGCGTTTGCACGAGTGGGTGCACTGGAGGCTGGACGGTCGGTTGCGCTGGAGGTAGGACGGGCGGTTGGGCCGGTTGCTGCTGCTGGCGAAGCTGCCACAGCTCCTCCTGCATCGTCTCCATCATCAGCTTCTGCTGCTGCATCTGCGCCATTAGTTGCGCCAATACGTCGGTCTGTGACGGTAGTTCGCCGCCACCGCTTCCTCCGTCTGCTGCACGCGCAGCGCCACCTCGGTCTCGGTCAGTCATGATGTCGGAAATATCGCGTCGCGCTTATTCGCTTGAGCCGCTGTCGCCACTGTTATGTTCTGATCTTCGGTGAGGACCGGGAGGCCGGAGACGGAGTCGAATAGGACCGTTTATATAAAGTAGGCTACGAGAGAGGGCACAACTACTAGAACAACATGAGGCGGTGCTCTTATTATACAAGCGAGCCACACCGCCTCAGACGATACTCACTGGACACGGTACAACGTGGGTCCGGAGCACGCGGGGGATTCAAATACACTAACCGGTCTATAATCCTAACTTGGGGGCATATCAGTTTCATCACTAAAGAGATCAGATTATTCACGACAAAAGCTTAGCCGACGGATCTTCCCTTTCTGTCTGTTATGTCGTCGATGATTCGTATTCTTATCAAGCGAGGTGGAAGGAGATCGTACTAACTAGGTTTATATCGAAGGCGAGATAGGCAAGATACGAGATAACAGAACAGAGAACAGGGCTGAGAGGAGACAACCGAGTCAATACATTTTAGGATAATGATAGCGCAATGACATAATACAGTACATTCGAATGTAATCGTGTTATGACATTGCGGGTATTTAAATATACGAATGGCCCATGAGCTGACGCTCTAACACTGTCCAAACCAGTGATCATATTTATGTAAAAATAATTGTACTCGCTGAAAGATACAAGACTGAAATATTTATTTTTAAAAAGATGGAGACGATTTTATTGCGTTTCAGTGCCGAAGAAAGACTCGCCCCCGCCCTCGTATGAAGGACACCAGCATATCTGGAAGCAGTCGATAGAGAATGTGATATAAAAGTTCGTACTACCGGTGCTGCATTGTATTTTTGATTAATTTATTCACGTTTATTTTTCAGTTTATATTTCAAACGCATCCATTCCATAATAGCACATCTGTAATCACGTGATTTTGTACTTATTGTTTCCTTGAGTATGTGCTGTTGTATGTTTCGTTTAACATGAGCGAATAGCTCCACTTAACTTGTTTGATAGTAAGAAATTGAAAAGAAAAAGAGACATAAAGATCGAGGGTGTGAGAAAGAGAGAAAATGAACAACGATTAACAATCATTAAATTGAACGTTTCAGTATATTTAGTTCTTTCAAGAATCAACAGCCGCTAAATGTCACGAAAACCGTCAGTAAAATAATTTTTGAAGCGTATTTCCTTGAGAATGAGCGACGTATGTGAAAAATTAATGTGACTGTTCGAATCAGCGTCCCCGGCAACCACCGAGTTGATCATTTATAGAACCTACGGACGTCTGCTTCCATGCGAAAACATGGGGATTGACGTGCGCACGTGACAAATTGGAGATGACAAAGTACAAGGGCCCACGCTGCGCGCGGGCAATAAGGGGCTTATTAGCTGCTATCTATACGACACTAATCAACAAAAGAAGTTTTCTTCCGCAGCAGATGAAGCGCAGCTATCAAGTGGCGGTTCATAGCTCTTTATACTGAAGCAATTTTCGGTCAGTTTCTGAAATGCCGTAGAGTTTTTGCCTGGATAATTCTTACCACTGAATATTAACACTTTATTAAGCTGAAAATCCAGATTTTAATATTGTCTATACTTGAAATTGTATTATTTTTGGTTTATAAAGTACAATGTACCACGAAATGAACTGATAAGTAATAAATAATATAATAACACAATTTCAAAACATTTATAATAATAAGCAAAGTAAAGAGTACTTTTGATATTGCATTTGATCAAGATGTGATCGGGTTAAACAGTCTTTAGTGGACCATTCAGATAAAATAACTGGTCGAACGAGCTCTCAGCGTACGATTTCATGTACTTAGGCGTCTTTAAAACGTCGCCAAATTTTTACATCATATTCTCAACTTCATTTTCCAATTTCATACGAAATTCGAGGAAATCATTTCTGATATAAAATTTGAAGATCAGTCGATTCTTTCCCTCAGATCAGATGAGATCACTTACCGAGGTCGCACTAGAACGCCAAAGAACTCGATATGTCAATGTAAAGGTTAATCATAAGAAATAATATTAAAACTTCGGCGTGTACATAGCCGCGCTCAGTGAATGAAATGTATCCCGCTGTGGGCGAGCGCGTATATGGAGCGAAATCGATATAGCGTAAAAGAAGCGCTCGCGTACCCTTCGCCGCTTTCAGCGGTCTTCACAATATACCTACCAACCTTTCTACCAAACCGACTGATCGAGATTGCGTTTGTTGTATTGCGAAATTGGATCGCTTGATTCAAAAATACTGCCGTTCTGTGCGCAGTGACCACTGCTTTATCGCTTGAGTCTTTCCGAGCTGAAAGAGACCAAAAAAGAGTTATCCTTTGAAGGCGCTGAAAAGATTCGTTTAGACCATAAAAACTTCTTGAACGGCAATAAAATGAAGAACGCTTACACTCAGCGTCAATTCAATCCTTACCATCCCAAGTACTTCTGCTGCTGCGGTTGTCATGTGATGGTAAAGCAACTTTTCTGATTTATACTATTATGATATCCAATTTTTATAGATTTGATTAAGCCATTCTGTTGGAATATGATATTATTCGGTTAAAGTCTTTGTATAGTACAAATATTTCTGCACTGTTAAGTATTATATATTCAACAACTGCACTGAATAAGCCTTCTCAACGAAAACAGGCTATTGGCCAAACTACGATAAACTCAATTCTGAGTAGAAGAGAACTAAACCCCTGTTAAGAACCCTATGGTCAGCGGGTGAAGCAGAAGTTTCCATCTGGAATACAATTTTGTTTTACTAATATTGCCTAGAAAGGGCAACTCGTCCCGAAAATGTAATATTTTGAAAAATTGCCTTGCAAAATATACATGCACATTTTCTCAATGATTTTATATTATAGACAGCAGCTAGGATTATTGCCATCATATACTCGGTGATAACTGGCCTTGTGGTACTGGGGTTGCTGCTCAACGGAATACTTTGGTCAAATTTTGTAGCAAGTGTATTTTCTGTTGCGATTGGCATCGCCTGTCTTGCCTGTCTGTGGATTGGAGTACTGCATGAACGAGATGGATATCTTATTCCGTTCATGGTTCATACGGTATCTTTGAAATTACTGTTTTATGCTGGAGAAGTCCACCGGTTTCGTTTAAAGGATCGTTAGTTTGCGTGTCTCTATTGGATCCTCGAATAGTTGCCTGTGGGATAATAAGCTAGAGTTCTTTGTTACGTGACACTATTAGCTGTACTTAGTTGAAACGGAAACGCTTTTCAGAAAATTACTTCATCTAAGTTGCTCACTACATTGGTAACACAATTACTAAGAGCCGTGTTCCCTAAGAATTTGAAGTCTTACTTTAGGAAAACCCATTCTATTCTCACTGCAAAAATGTCTATTATGAGCGCAAAAGCTCTCGGATCTCTTATTTTACTAGCGCAGGACTGTTTCTTAACAGATTAAGTGCGTCGTAGGAAACAGTGATCGCTTGTCCTCTCGATCACAAGAATGGGGATGACTTGCATCGACAGCAATTTTGACTTTTGTTCAACACTTCAGTAACGCCTGGTGCCCCATATCACACGAGAACATGTGTGTACGGAAAGAGGGGATCAAATATTTCAGTTAAGGTGCAGTTGAAGTACAGTAAGCCCGTCATATAAGTCATTTGAACATAATATAAGCCCGGTTATAAGAGTATTTCTGCGAATTCACCTGCATTCCGTAATATCCATCTTCTATTTTTAGCGATGGAATTAGGATGCCCACAGTGCTACACTCGTTTTTTAATGTATTTATATAAAAAATAATCGGATTGTTTATTCAGATACTCTCCACTGGGGGATTAGTGGCGGCTTTTGTATTGGTTGCATTCGATGCCGATTCTTTCAAACGGTATGACAATTTCACTTTTTTGAATCAATGATAATAATTAGCTCGAATTTTTTAATTTTTTCGTGCTCAAAGTTTAATAGAGTCCACCCAATATGTAAATCACTTTCACTGCACGCACGGTAGCTCTATTTGAACTATTGTTTTTTTTAAATGACTCTCGGTGATTTGTAAAAATTTTGAGAAATCTCAAAATTTCACAGGAAGTCGGCGAAAATAGATCAACCGACAGAATGTTGTCCAGGGCAATAGCTCACGATGGTTATCATAAATCCCCCTGCTTTCAGCTCCTTACGCAACTAATTCATCAATCATATGATCATGATTAACATGTGAGACATCTTTAGATTCTCAAACGCGACTGGCAACAAGCATGGTGGTCATCTGTCAATCCTTTTTGCGCTTTTCTTGCTGGTGATTGGAATTGGCTGTCTGCACGTGTGGTCATTATTAATTGTGAAGATGACATACAGTTACATTCAGCACAAGCGCTTCTCGTCCATGTATCAATCTGCTAATGTCCATCAAACGCAGCAAAAACTTGTAACTGGTAGGCATCGGTTTGCTCGTAATGTAAAATTTCGAGAACGGAATCTAATCCGCTTACCGTCATTTCATCGAGCGCATTTTATCGAGGTCTTTTTTATCGAGGTCTTTTTTATCGAGGACATTTTTATCGAGGGTCTTTTTCATCGAGGGTCATTTTTATCGAGACGGTCATTTTTATCGCTTTTATTTTCAGTTATCGAGTGCTAATAATTCAAAAAAAGGTCTCAGAGAGCTATGATTGCTACTTGGCGGTGTAGTTTTCGACGAATTAGAGTTCATACAGATTGAATATTTAGCAGAGGAAAAATGAGGGGACAGCACAGAAATGAATACGAATGAATGCGAACCAATGACAAGAAAGAACGGGAGGCGAAAATGTGAACACGAGCGAATGCAAATGGGCAGGACTGACAGCAAAGAGTGGAAGGCGGATTATTTGGATGCGTATGCGAATGTGGATGGGAGAGAACGAAAGAATGAATCTATGAATTAGCGGGTAGTCAAGATCTAACGGTAGTACACACTTATTTGAACGGTCAAAGGTCGCGCTCAAACGCAGCCCGCGCTCATTTCTGCGGGCGTCAACATTATTTCGTTATTGCAGCCTAAAATAGCTTGCAACAGTGCTGCTCCTTCTACTCTCATCATGCTTCACTACGTTTTTTATAACATATATGCTTTTATGTTGCTGTAAATGTTTACTATTCACACGCTGCTTCGCTTTTATTCTGTCTTCCTTCACATATATCTAATTAATTCTGTTTGCTTTTGATAACTGTGTTGAAATATGTAAATAGAAACGATAAAATAACCGTCTCGATAAAAATGTTCCTCGCTAAAGAAGACCCTCGATAAAAAAGTCCTCGATAAAAAAGACCTCGATAAAATGCGCTCGATAAAATGACGCCTAATCATTTAATCATGGTCAAAACTGATCAAAAACTCTATCCCTGACACATCAGAAACAAAACCTGATCAATCGTACCTGTTATTTTTTCGTGAGAAAACGCTGAGAGGAGTGCTTTGTGCGCACAAATGAGAAGGACAGCAAGGCAATCAGTGCAGACAGAATCTAAATTTTGCTACGGCCTATGTATCAAATAGAGTATTTTGTTAGGACGGAATATTCAACGATGTTGCCGAGCTTAGTTTTTTGCTCTGCCTTCGAAGAGGCAACATCGTTCGAAAGGCACCACCGTTTAACGCATTTCTTCATCATAAGCTCGTTTATAAAACTTGATTTACTCCGCTGGATTGAGAACTACAGTTAAATATTTACTCAAAGACTGTCACTGAATATTGCATTTTACAGGGGCAAATGAAGGCGTGCCTCCACCCTCGTACAAATGGTATCAGGCAAACTGAAACTTGTTCGAGAAAAACTGCAGCAGACGGCTGCAACAATACTGGGCGGAACAATATCATCCGTTGCTTTGGTTCAACTTTTTTATATTTTTCATGCTATTTTTCATGCTATTTTTCAAGTTATCTTCAGTTATTTGATTTGTAATAGTGTGAAGAGATTGTTTCATAGAATTGTAAAACGCAGGATATTTTGGCACTACGTCTTGCTTTTCAATATTTTGTTTTGTGGAATGTGTCAAGTGCGCGGGCCCCCTGAATAAGGGGCATATTTTAGGCCGCGTCATCTTTGTTTGTTATCGTCGTTCGTTTTTTAGTTGTTCTGTCGGATGCTCGCTATCGAATAATAACTGTTTTAAAGAACCAGATCGAAACAACAACGTATCGTGGACAAGGGGGGGAGGGCCTGCCCCCCGGGCACAACAAATGCGTGTAATAAAAGATAAGTGTGATTAGAGAGCTTCACGACACGGTAACTATTCAGCACATTGCTTCTTATAATTGATCTTGTGATGGGTCCCGGTATGAGGTAAAGATTTACTCTCTTTGAGGACTACTCGTCAAAAGAGCTATCTTGTACATCAGACGGCTTACAACTATGGAGTTGAGTAGTGACGATTTGCTGCTTTTTTGACCGAATCATGTTTGCAGTCTGTATTATGATTTATTAAAGTCTTTATAGATTTATTTCTAAAGTGCCCAGACGCAATTTCAATAACTGAATTTTATGAAGTTAAAATATCAGTTTTCGTTGTTTTCAGTATGCGAGCATTAGGAATATTTGGCTTATGAAGTAAGTGGTTTACAGCAAACATAAATAAAGATACCACAAATGATTTTAGAAAATAATATTAAACAGATGTTAAAATGAAAATGAAAATGAGTCAATAGTTTTATTTAACATTGGATAGAATTAGTATAAGGTTGTATAAAACTTTGCCCAATCCAACATTCGAATGAAAACAAGATGATTTTGGCATACTGTGAGGAGAGAAATAATGGATGGGACTTAATTTGGGTGATCGGCTGGACCACCGAAATCACCCAAATTTAATCCCGTCCAGTAATTTCTTGCCTTACTGTATCTGTTCTTGACTTCTTGTTTCTGAGCTTTTGAAAACGTCGAGAATGCTATTAATCGATATTTCAGTTTTATTTTTCCACTTCATGCGACACCTAAAAACTTCAATTCTGATGATGAATTCGTAAATCGGTAAAAAGTTTTCCCTGAATCAGATGAGACCATTTTTCTGAGAAACTCAAGAACGTCGGAAAACACGATCCACCGAATTACATGTTAGTCATCAGCAACACTGTTTAAGGCTACGACGCATGTGCAACCGCGCTCAGTAGTTAAAACTAACCGTGCGGTGCGCGGGCGCTTTTACGGAGCGAAATCAATTCAGCTTAAGAGAAGCGCTTGTTTATTCTCGAGCAGAAGAGGCCAAAAAACTATATTAGGAAGACGCTGAAAATATTCGCTTAGAGCTTTATTACTACTTTAACGTTGACAATATGCCGCACACTAATATTCAGCGTCAATTCAATCCTAACCATCCAAAGTACTTCTGCTGCTGCGGCTGTCATGTGATGGTAAAGCAAATTTTCTAATTCATAATATAATATCTTTTTTTAGTTTTCAAACATTTGCTTAGACCATTTCGTTCCAATGCGATATTAATAGGTCTTTGGGTAGTATAACTACTTCTGTGCCGTTACGTGTCATACATCCGACAGTTTTGCTAAACAGTATTTCTTAATAATAATATGCTAATGACCGAACTAAGATAAATACAGCCCTTAGGAGAAGAGAAGTATAATTGGTGTTAAGGGCCCAATACCCAGCAGGTTAGGTAGACATTTTCATCTGGAATAAAACGCCATAACGCTCATACCGTATTTATTCTAATAGTACGACACTCTCTAATAGTACGACAGTCTCCAATAGTACGACATGTCGTACTATTTGAATACTGATATCTCAATATCAAGGGAAACGGATCACGGTAGCGTTGGTGGTGTAGGTGGTGGTGTTGGTGCATTATAGATTAAACGATAAAGAAGGTGATCGAGATTTGCATAGTTGCATGGTCAATTCTGTTCAGGAGTAAGGGTAGCCAAATTAGGAGGGCTCAGGGGTACAGAGAGAGCGAAAGAGATTGTCTTCTTTGATCCTAGATAAGCATAGCCCTTGTCAAAGGGAGAGCATAATGGGACATAAAATACGCAAGCGCAGGGTTACTATCGAATATGTGAAGGCTGATAGACATGCGAACGGATCGCAATTCCGAGCCATCGACCTGAGGAGATGAAGTAATCGAAATATAGTACGACAGTCTCTAATAGTGCGACAGTCTCCAATAGTACGACAGGGTAGAGGGTGATCGAAAAATAGTACGACATGTCGTACTATTAGAATAATTACGGTATTTTCTAGAAGGGTACCTTCCCCTCCTGAAAATGTTATATTTTGTACTATGACCATGTTAAATATTTTACACGATATTTTCTCAATGCTATTGTATTATAGTCAGGAGCTAAGATATTTGGGTACATCAACTCGTCGTCAATGGGCCTTTGGGCACTAACAATCCTGAACAACGGAGTACATTGGTCATATACTACCTCAGTTATACTTTATTGTTTAATTGGGCTTACCTGCATCGTCGCTCTGCGGATTGGAGTGTCACATGAACGAGCTGGATATCTCATTCCGTTCATGGTTTATACGGTACTTTGGAGTTATTATTTCATACTGAAGAAGTTTACTGGTTTCGCTTAAAGGATCGGTTATTTTCGTGTTTCCAGTGGATCCTTGAATAGTTGCCTATGGCATAATTAGCAACAATTCTTCGTTACTTAACATCGCTTGTTGTAATTGGTTGAAACGGACACGCTTTTCAGAGACTTTACTTCACTTTAAGTTGTTCACTACATTTGTAACATAGTTGCTATGAGCACTATTCCGTAAGAATTAGAAGTCTTATATTAGGACAATCCATTCTATTCTCACTGCAAAAATGTCTGTTATGAGCGCAAACGTGCACGGGACTTTTATTTCACAAGTGTAGGAATGTTTCTTGGCAGAGTAAGTGTGTCGCAGCAAACAGTGATCGCAAATCTCCTCAATTACAAAAGCGGATGACGACTTGCTTCAAAAGCAATGTGGACTTTTAGACAACACCATAGGAACGCGTGGTGCCCCATGTTGCACGACAATTTGTGTGTATGTAAAGAGGAAATCAAAAGTAGCAGTTGAGTTGAAGTGAAAGTATGTACAGTAGGTCCCTCATTCTGGTCATATGGATATAAGACAAGCCCTGATAAAAGAGTGTTACTGCGGATACACTTGCACTCTGTTATATCCAGGATCTGTTTTTATCAGTGGAGTTGGTATATGTGCAGCGCTACAGTCGTTTTAGAATGCGGCATCGTAACACAAACACGAATGTTTTTTAGGTACTCTCTATTATGGGAGCAATCATGGTCTTTTTCTTGCCTGCAGTCGATGTCAAAGCTTTCGAAAGGTATGACATTTCAGCTTTTTTAATGCAGTAATATTATTCAGCTCGAATGTTACTAGATTATTCCGTGGTCAGAGTTTAAAAGAGTTCACCCTAATATATAAATCACTTTTACCCTACGGCAGCTCTTTTTGAACACTCCGCTCTAATCGATTAATCGTTTTTTCAATGACTTTCTGTGAGCTGTAAAATATTTCGGGAAATCTCTAAATTTCACAGCAAGCTGACGGAAATAGCTCTATCGACGGAATGTTATTCAAGGGCATAGCTCGCGAGGGCTATCGTAAGATTCCCCGCTCTCGGCTCCTTACGCTTCTAATCGATCAGTTATGATCATGAGTAACATGTAAGACATATTAAGCTTCTTAAACTGGACTGGCAACAAGAATGGTGGTTATTTTAAGTTAAGCCTTGGTGTGTTTTTCTGGGTAGTATTTGGAATTGGCTGTCTGCACATGTGGTCATTCTATATCGTGAAGAAAGCATACGGTTACATTCAACACAAGCGCTCTTCGGCCATGTATCAATCTACTAATGTTCATTATATGCAGCAGGAGCTTGTTGCTGGTAAGCATTAATGTAATGTAAAATATTAATAATATAAACACATTAGGTGCAGATATGATTAGGGTTGTAACGGGGACGGGGAATGGGAAATTCCGGGGACGGGGAATATCGGGGACGGGGATAAATTCAGATTCCGGGGACGGGGAATTCCGGGGACGGGGACAAAATCGAAATCCGGGGACGGGGACAAAAAAATGCGAAAAAAAGAATTAAAAATTACTTAAAATGCATAATAACGTATCGACATAGTGTAAACTACACTGAACTAATATCAAAATTATAAACTATGATGACTGAGTACGGAAAAATTCGAATTTTAAGGAAGGGGAATTTCGGGGACGGGGACAAATTGAAATTCTGGGGACGGGGAATTTCGGGGACGGGGACGGGGACGGGGACGGGGAATTCCCCGTCCCCGTTACAACCCTACTTATCAATGGTTTATACTACAAGGTGGGCCAAAATAACTCTTTGCTGATTCGCATTTTGCGGAAAATGAGAATTGGGCCAAAATGATTACACCGTAGGATGGCCCGCGGCCTAAACTTTCGATTGGTGTAGACACTTTTCAATTCAAAGAAAACCTATTTCATACTGTCTTGACTGGAAAAATGGCTCCTTCGATTTCGGAAATGGCAGTTTTAAAGTGAAAATGTATATATAGTCAGAGGGAACGGGAGTAGCGCAAGAATGACAGATCGACGCGATTGAATATTTCCTGAAAGAAACAGAGTTTGCAACTGGAAACTCTCTTCTAAGATTACTCTAAGAGTAAATTGAACATTCGGAGCCATAATCATTTGAAATCTCTGTATGTTTACTTAACGTAAAATGAAATGACTGCTCGCATTGACGCGTTTGTCAGAACCCAATTTTTTTGCTCTTACATCCGCCCCATTTTGCGTAATTTTTAATTACTACTGTAGGGAGATTCACAACCTTAGTTAAGATAATATAGATTATATGACTACTTTATAGGGCATGATTTTATTTCTCAAGTTAGGGAGCTACAGTAAAACTGTTACCCAAAGACTATCAGTGAACGTTGCAATTTTATAGTGCCTAAAGAAAGTTCGCCTCCGCCCTCATATGAATGGCAGCAGCAAGTCTAAAAATGGTTCGAGAAAAAATACGACAGATGACTACAACAGTATCGTGCTTAATTATGTCACTATTTGCTTAGTTTTCACTTATGCATATTTTCAAGTTATTTTTCTCAGCGTATTTAAGTTGTTATAATGCGAAGAGATTGTATAAAATAATTGCAAAATACACCATATTATTTGTAACTGCGTATTCCTTTTATTATTTGGTTTGTGATATGGTAGAGCAAAATACAATTCGTGACATTTTTACTATTCAGAACATCACATTTATCTTTAACCCAGGTTTCTGTCCTGATCTGAGGTTGAGGTGTACTACATATATGAGGGCTGATTGCCAAACGAGCCCTTTTTCACATCAAATGAATTACAATTACTAGTTTTCATAGCAGTAAACTATTCCTTTTTTGACTGCAGCACTTTTCGAGTCAGTTTCGTGCATTTTCACGAACTCTTCAAACTCGAATGTTCTCGCCTGTAGGCCACATACCCCACAAGGCTCATAGTACCAATTTATTGTGCTCTTACAGAAAAATGTGTCGCCACGTCGCGACTAACGTTTTCATATTTCCCAGATTACTTAGGGCAAAGTTAACAACTTTTTTGGTGGCAGACATATCCCCCTTTACTCTGACGCCAAAGCCAAGTTCAGCATTACGGATGTTAGAGAGGCGATGATCAAGAAGTTAGAGACCGAATGCAGCGAATTAATCACATATAGGATTTCTTCAATAGGGCTATAGCGGGGACGGGTAGTTCCCTAATCACGATACCTCAAAATTTAATCACTGCATAGCGACGATTTCTATGTTCTTTATGCTTTGATTGCTTCAGCATTGTAAATTTAGTACAATATTTACTGATAAATACGGCAACAGTGTGGCGATGTCCTCGTACATGGCAAAACAGCGATCCGAATTGTGTTTTATGACTACAATTATGCGCATGGAAATAATTCGATATGCATACTCCAAGTGTAAATCCGAAGCGAACATAGAAATCGAATCAGTGTATGTGTTTCCGTCAGTGTCGCTCAGTACGTACTCTGGATTGATCAAGCAAATACAACCATGATGTTCACAGAAATGAGCTGCGACAACTTGCGAGATCTACGGACCACGCGGGTTGTGATGAACCAGGTAACTTGTCAATGAGAGTTTGAAATTAGTGGATAGATTCGGTAGGGAGTTATCTTGAGGTACATCTTATGCTTAGGGACCTTTCATACAGTGTTTCCGAAGACAGCCTGATGCCATTGCAGTGTCTAGAAAACTCTTCTACATTTTCTCTTGAAGGAAGTGCAAAGTGTAGAGGGAAGACTGTGACACATTTTGACTTCCTTCAAAGATATTACACCAGCTTTCTCGCATCTTGCTATGACAATATTTCTGTATACACCATGGAGTGCTCTTATTAGCTTTGATGAGTGTGTGCATAATCTTAAGGATGAATTTGGGGAAGCTATTGTAAACAGTTTATACGCTGAACTCTGTTTTTAGTACTGAGCAGCCTTCTGAATTTCGCTATTACGATATATTTGCAGGAAGAGTTTGATAAAAAGTATCGCTATTTGCCGCCACCGCATCCCTCAACGCTGCATCACGTTCGAAAATCAATTCGCAAATGTTACGAACCATGTACCAGCACGCAATCATTCTGGCGCTATATCGTCAGTTGTGTTCCAATTCTGGGTTGGCTGCCCATGTATTCGTGCAAAAGTAATTTGGTTGGCGACGTCAGCGGCGGGCTGACAGTTGGAATTATGCACGTTCCACAAGGTTGTCCACTGCCACTGCATTACTCTTTTAATAAACATCACACCGGGAAATAAAATATACATACGAGCGCGCGATAAACAACATTAATCACAAATATCACCTAATTATAAATAGCCACTATCAATAACTATGAACATAATAATGAATATAACTGTGTAGTAGAGTAACTAAACTTGTAATCAAAATTTTTGATCAGCAAACTACACAATCGATATTTTAGTTCACCACGATACGGTTTTTTCCTCATACTCTGTAATATCAACATATTATATTGCATAATCAATCATAAAGTTGACTAAAATCTTTTATTCTGCCTCTTTAATGATAAATTGAGCTATTCTATCATAAAAAGTAACTAGAACTCACCTTGAACGTATTGAAGAACGTAGCGGTTGCTGCTATTAGAGAAAAAATATACACGTTTAGGGATTGCATACGCCGTGTTGGCTGGTGTCGATCCTGTTTATGGACTCTACGCGTCATTCTTTCCCGCTCTTGTCTATATGTTCTTCGGCACGTCCAGACATGTGTCTGTCGGTAAGCTGCTGCATTTCTCTTTTCCTTTCTGGAACCTTTTTCATAAAATTATTTCAATAGCAGAGCGGAGAAATCGCTTATTGCAAGCGCGGCCACTGATCAGTTAATTAGAAACAACTGTGAAATGATCCATCACGGTGCTTGCTAATCCGCAATTCCATAATCCCAATATAGTAGTTGTTCTATAAAATAGAGCTGCTGTATGCAAACATGTGATGATTACTTTTTCAGGATCTTTTGCAGTCGTCAGCCTCATGGCGGGCATTGCAGTTAACCAACTATTACCCAATGGCGACAGTCGCTTGTACACGCCCAGTTCCGATGAAACGATGATGCTACTGAACGGATCTTTGAACTATACCCTTACCAGTGAACGACAACTTCTACCAATTGAAGTTGCCTCTGTCCTCACTTTAACGATTGGAATAGTTCAGGTTTGCGATAATTTATGCAATTTTATTACCATACGTTAGCGGCGCTAAATACTACTCACACTTGAACTTGACAGCCGGATATGAATCTGAAAATACTAAAGGGGAGGAGGGGACGGACACCTGACCAATTTCTTTTGTAAGTAACGTCCATTACAACTGCGGAAAAGACAGCGCGGCCAGTCCTACATCGTCCGCTTAAAAAGATTGGCGGATGACCCGGATGTTGCGTAAACGGCAATGGACCGTCTGCGCTGTCATCTCCGCTGTTTTCAAGCGGCACTGTGATCTTATAATTGTCCTTTTCTTCACGGTAAATATATCCCAAAGTACAGCGAGCTCGAATGTTTACTTTGATCACGCTTTACTCATACTCGAAATACTCTTTACGATACAAAGTAATAAGCAGCCTAGGCCCTTTTCATTTAGCTGTTGAAAATTAAGGAATTAATTGGCATTCCTGCGTAATTGTCATCGCATTATCAAATTCTGTGTTCATACTTTAGCGCGATTGAGCCGTCTTGATTTATCAGTTCTTAACGCTCACCGTTTTAAAAATCTGACCGCTGGGACAATCAAAAACAGTCGATATATGTTTTTTTCTCAATTCCAAGTGTTAGCTAAGTACTTGCTCAAGCCAGTGTCGTTCCAGCTGTTGATGGCAGTGTTACGTCTCGAATTCGTGGCGACTTACCTGTCCGATCAGGTAGTGTCCGGCTTCACGACGGGTGCCGCCTTCCATGTCCTCCTAGCTCAGTTGGACGACCTTTTCGGATTGAAGGTTCAACGAAGAAATGGAATAGGATATATTTTTTTCGTAAGTGCCTATCAAAAGAGACTCTGTCCGTAATACTATTTTGATATACATATTTCATCACAGTGCATCAATGTATGCATTCAATTTTTGCTTCTTAATTCATATTCAGTAAAATGCGCTCAGAATCGGAAGGAAAATATTTCTCAGAAGTGCATCAATGCCAGAGTGTAATCTCAATAAATTCAATCATCTGTTATTATCGAAGCGATCGCTATTATCATCTCAAAAATCGTTCCGTCATCTATTTCAGCAAGTGTACGCCATCGTTTTGGCGCTCCCGAATGCAAACCTCGTCACTGCGATTGTTTCTTTGTGCGCAATAATCTTTCTTTTCGTATGCAAAGAATATATCAATCCGCTCGTCGCTAAAAAGAGTCCCTTTCCAGTTCCGGCTGAACTAATTGTGGTAAGTTATCTTTTTGAAATGTCTGCAGTGCCACTGTTACTCAAAACTAAGATTGTGGGGGCTGTATATGTATAAAAATGGAAAAAGTATAAACATAAATATCGATTGAATTTCTTTTGAAATAGAGATTTCGAAAGATGAAATTCGGCTTAGATACGGAAACACTTGTAAAAGATTTATACTTTAGTCCTGCCCATGAGTACTGCAGAAAAGATTGTGTAGACTGTCGATTTTTTAAGCGAAAAATGTTTTGCGGTGATCGGTCGAAACGATAACGACAGTCTCTGCGTACCTCTAAATAAGCGTCGGAATCAAAAGTTGTCTGATTAAATGAGCACTTCATTTATTCGAATATTGCGTGTCGCATATTCCGTGCGGCAGCAAAGCGTGCGTCCATTTTATTCGTTGATCCGTGCTTCTGCTGTCTTTCGTCAACGATCGATCATCTTTTGTTCGCTCAAGAAACGGGCTGTATGCGCGCTGTCTTTTTCGCAGTACATTCAGGCAGAACTACTGTATGAAATAAAGAAATCAGTTTGATGGAACATCGGAAAATGAACAGAGGGCACTTTGTCAAGAATCTGGTATTGCTAAAGGAAGGAAAAAGAGATTTAGAGCAATAATCGCATCGATCAAAGATTCCTTATTTTCTTTCATATTTCATTTTAGGTGACCGTGGGCACAGCTGCATCTCACTTTCTTCGTTTGAATGAGCAGTACAACGTGCCAATTGTCAATTTTATCCCAACAGGGTTCGTTATTTGCTTCTTTTTCGCCAAATTCTGACCTGATCCAAAAAAGCACTCCGCAAACATTGCAGACTACCAATGCCGAGTGTACCCCGACTCGAGCTCATTCCCGACGTACTCGGAGATGCCGTCGGAATAGCGATAGTCGTCGTCGCTATTCATGTTTCAATGGCAAAGTTGTTCGCGAAAAAGCACGGCTATAAGATTGATGCTAGTCAGGTACATGAGTGCAACTCTTTTACTCAATCTTGCATCGTTTTATTCCTTGTCGTGTAATAGCTTGTAATTTAGAAATAACATATGGCATTATTTCTGCTAAACAGCTGTCTGACTTGAGTTTTCATTTAATACCTTCAGGAGTTATTAGCAATCGGATTAACTGAGACTCTCTCATCTTTCTTCTCTGTCTTCCCCATCTCTACAGCGCTGGCGCGGTCCATGGTCAACGAAGGAGCAGGCAGCAAAACTCTAGTCGGCTTATTGAAAACTCTTTTAAACCGCACTATTAGCAAGGTAAACGAACATTTTTTCAGCTTTCTTCGGCATTCTCTTGCACTCTGCTTCTGTTTGTCATTCTGTGGATCGGACCTCTCCTCCAAACTCTGCCAATGGTACGTTTCCAAGCACTGTTCACCCTTAGTCGTTGCGAATGAAGTAAGAGAAAATAGAAGAAATTCTGTGAAAGAGCTTCACTGAATTATTCGATGAGAGGTTGTTCAAAAGTCAATATGAAGTGTAAATTTTATTGCGTTCTATTCATTCTATCACCGCCAGTCACGCGATTGGCGGGAGACCAAAAAGACAGACATCTTTCCAATTATTTGTTTCAGTGTATTCTGGCCAGCATCATTGTAGTGTCGCTGAAAGGAATGTTCATGAAGCTTCATGAACTGAAAGTGCTTTGGCCTTTATCCAAGATTGACTTTGTGAGTTGACAATATTGTTTTGTCTTTAAACTGTTTCATGTAAAGCGTTTTGAGATTAGCTAAAAGTTGGCATATTTGTGCTATTTAGTTTCATGTTTTCGAAAATCAAATAAGAATTCTGAAATTATTTAAATAATTTTCTTTGTGTAGTATGGCGGGAATAGTTCTGTGTTTTCACTAGTAAAGGTTTAATGCATTGAAGTTTTGCAGTTTTTGGTCAAATTTGAAATATCCCTATTATGAAATTACGTTGACTTTATTGTTTTTCCAAAATTTGTGTCAACTTTGAGCAGTGTTTTATCATTTGATGCTGAAAACGACTTTATGCAGAAATAAAAACAGGAACCCAACCGCTGAGTTTATTATTATGCTGTCAGTGCCTTGCCAATAAAAAAAGGTTACACTCGGTACTGATCGATCTAGAAAATATAGAACGGAGCTTTTACTGAGAAATTTTTGTAGTTTTCATTATTATCCAGGAATTTATTTGTCTCTCATCTGTATTCTAAATAATTATAATATTGTATCATGCAGGTTGAAAGAATTGGATCACCTTGCATTTGTTGAACCGAAATTAACTCAAATCCAAAAAACTTTGAAAATTTTTTCTAATTTAAAAGTTGATGTCGGGAAATGTTCCAATTAACAGGCTTAGCAATGACCTTTTCTGGTTATATTATGATTGTGTCACTAGAGAAAAAGTTAGTTGCAATTAAAAATCGTAACATGATTTTTCGTCAATTTGAATGATTTGACTAGTACTTTATTCATAGCTGATTTGGCTGGTCAGCTTCGTCGCGACCGTCGGATACGACGTGATGCCTGGTTTAGCCATCTCCATTATTTTCGCTCTGTTCACCACCGTTTTTCGCTCTCAATGGTAAGATTGTTGAACGTATTGCTCAGAGCGAGCTGCCGTTAGACGACGCTTATATGACCATCTCAGAAAATTTAGCCCAAATAGAAGCCTCTCAGAGTTTTTACTAAGTTTAATTTTACAGATTTTCTACATGCATTCTTGCGTACTCCGATAGCAGGAGCCTCTTTCATAAACAGTTGAAAATTGAGTCGCAACTCTGCAAAGTCATAACTGCATGACCCGATACGAAATTGATACTCTTACGGACTTCCCACTGACATTCTTAATTTTCAACACTCAGAAGTTCTCTGAAGCTGTCCATGTTAATAAAGTAATTTTACAAACAATTTCCTGAAGCTTTTGTTAAGAACTAGAATGAAAATGTGAAAATTGTTGAAATCAAATACAAGGCCTGGGATCTGCTTATAGAAAATGTCCGGTCTTATCTAATTGCAGGCCACGCTGGCACTTTTTAAAGCGGTTGACGGGTACATCTGATTATCGCGACGCCGCACGTTACGCTTCAGTGTCGGAGTTTTTCGGCGTCCGCATCTTCCGCTACGAAGCACCGCTACTCTTTTGCAACGTTGATCGCTTTAAAAAGAACGTACATAAAGCCGCAGAAATTGAACTACGCTTCAACACAGGACCATACGTCGCAAGCACAGTTCGCGCCTTTCACAAACAAAACTCGTCCAATGTTGCCATGGACGAGCTCGCTGAAGATATTGTTAAAAAAGCTACGGTATGTATACAAAAATGAAATACAGTCAACTGCGTTTATAACGCCTGGCTCTATAACGTCGCTGGCTTTCTAACGTCGGTCCTTGGCTGGTCCCGTGTACTATGTTTTGGACAGGGCTAACTGCCTCTATAACCTCGCTGTCTTTATAACGTTGGTCTTTGGCCGGTCCCTTGACCGACGTTATAAAAGCAGTTGACTGTATAATATTGTTTTCCTTGTTTTCAAGTAAACGCTTTGGGTACTCATCGCTATGGAGAATACGCGGTTTATTGTAATTACCATCATATGACAAAACAGCGAATCGAGAAGCTTATAGCGCAGAGAAGCAATTGTATTTGCAGTCAGCTTGCAGTTGGCAGCTAAAAACAATATACAATAAGTTCTTCAAATCAAGAGGTGAATGGCGTTGCTCATTAAATGTTTTGCTATGTTTCAGCTAAACAGTGGTTTCAAAGCGCTGGTTAAAAACATAGTGATTGACTGCTCTGGATTTACTTACGTTGATTATATGGGCGTTAGTGCGATCAAAGAAGTAAGGAAATCACTTGCTTTGAAACAGTTTAACGTCAGTGAATCGATTTTCAGATATTTGACGAAATGAACGAACTCGGCGTCAAAGTTTATTTTGCAGCGACAAAAGGTAAATAGAATACGAACAAGGTTTTTGTAGCTTGAATATCACTATTAAGCTACGTAGAATTGGATCAGGGATGAATATTATGAAATAGCGGTGAATTTAAAATTTTGAGAGAGTATTATCTAATCGGCAGGACAACCATAATTAAAAGCTGCTTACTATACTTATTATTTGAATTGATTATCGTTGCCACTTAAATAAGGACACTTTTCAATTTGAAAACGTTTTCCACTTCAAAAGAGATAATTTTCTAGTCATATCAACGTTTTAAAATGTCCTGTATGGTTTGGAAAATGTCTTCATTAGAGTAGAAATGATATAAATTGTTAGCACGGTTTGCTGCCTGCTAAAAAGAAAGATTTGCGCCACACCTGAAACAAAAAAAAGATGTCCAGGTTCTGCGCTTCCGACGCAATATGTTTGAGTATGGCATTCGAATTCTCGTTATGCGATAGTCAAGATGATTATAACGTCGCGCTCTCAACGGATAGCAGCGTCCTTTCGTGTACTCCCTTAATAAATGCAATAAATCTATACGAAACCTACCATTTGAGTTTAATTTGTTAGACGGCCAACGGAAGAGGTGGGGCCTGGTCGGCGCATAAAGTAGGTGGGGTACAAGTTAAGTGCCCGTGGAGGCGGTGTGCGCCTCCACATACCTCACTCCACACCAACCTCTACTCAACCGTTTAAGCGCACATTATTGTAAGATCAAAGGCCACAATTATTTACAGTCTCCGTTTCAGCAATAGTGCGCGATCTTTTCGAAACCAGTGGCTTCTACGAATTAGTGCCGAAATCAAACTTCTATCCGACCATCTCCGACGCTGTAGTTGTAGCCCAAAACAGCTTAATCGCTGAAAGGTCAGTCAACTATACTTGTTGTAGCAGGTGAGCAGATTCGCAGTCATAAGCAGTTTTTAGAGACGCAGTTAGCAACGAAACCATTGACACTTCGAACAATATTTGCCGCATTTTTGTCGGCCCGTCGTCTCAACAAGTTCATATGCATCTGTAAAAGCTGCGCCATGCACGATGCGACTTCGTTAGGCATGCAGAGTGTACGCTCGTAATTTCTTTTTCAGTAACATGAAAAAATGTTTGAACTTGCTGCGCCAAGACTCAAGTAAGAAATTAAAGAAGGAGCCATGCTAATTCGCGCTCTCAGTCGTGTTTCCCTTGAGGGATCTATTTCATAAAATATTTGAGTGCTGAGAATTGAGTCTCAGTTCTGCGTAGTCGTCTCCGCGCTTTCATGTAAGTGAAAGATGCTTAGGCGTAACTGAGACTTAATTTCTCATTTTTCAACCCTCAAAAGTTTTACATAGCAGGCTCCAAATTTTGTTGTGAAATGCGTGTAATACAGGGTGCGGAATGAAAAATTTTGAAAAAAAGAAAGATTTTGACACAGAAAAAAAGGAAAATTTCCAAAAGACCCAAATATCTGTTTAAAACTTTGAAACAGATCTTTGGGTTTTTTCGGAAATGTCCTTTTTCTGTGTAAAAATTTATCTTTTTTTTCAAAATGACCTATTTTTTAGAAATTTTGGCCTTTTTATCAGAAGAAAGGACAAAAAGGACGTTCCTTGAAAAAAAGGACGTTTCTTTTTAAAAAGGACGATTCCGAACCCTGGTGTAATAGGAGTCGTTTTTCTCTGGTTGGAGATTTATAGGTGGTTTAAAAGTGGTTTTGGTTATTTAGTTTAGTTAGGATTATACTAATGTAGAGTCAAATACAATGAATAATAGTAATGGAGAATAGAAGGATAAAAATAGAGTGGATAATCGTATGCGACAAGTTCCTGTTGGTGGTAGACAAGACAGTGCCCTCGCATTCGCCCATAAGGTCAAACAGGATATCTTGTTCTCATTATGAATTCAAGGTTATGCACACAGAACAACGACGCTAGAATAACAAATAACTGATCGCTTTCGCGACAAGTTTAATTTTGATACAAAAACGATATGTACAAGATTTAACTTTTGTGTGCTATGGGTGTCTTATTGAGGAAGGACGCTTTCTGTTCTGCCTTACTGATGAAGCAGTTCGAGTATAGGCTTCCGTGCTTCATTGATATGCGATATATATTTGTGCGATTGTTACTTTGAACGAATATTTGCGAATAAGTTTAAGTCATGGCCCTGCGAGCAGACTACATACTGTTCACCCGATAATACACGCACAGCGGAGACCGGCTTAGCACACACTGCAGAAGTGCGAATAATCTTCTTGGTCGGCCGATGTTCACTTAACCAGTCTTCACTGTGTGTGTACCACTAGGTACAGCCGAGACTTGGGGTCAATATTTCCCCAAAAGCACATCAAGCAAATTAGTAGGGAAAGTCTCACTCGATAAACTTTAATAGATGATCTTTTAAGGGAGCCGAAACTAAAAGTTCCTCAGCGGTCCTCGTTTGATGAATCACTTCCTTATAGTTGCATTTTGAGCGTGCATGCTAAATTAATAATAAGCCCCTACGTCCCTCAAAAGGCCAGTTTCGTTCCGCCTGTCCGTGTAAGTCATCTCTCATCGCTCGCTTTCAACTGATGTAGAGGGTAACGGGGATAGCGCTCACAGAGCTCCCAACATACTTTCACTACTAAATAATTAATTCGAACAACGATACAATAGATGGCTGTCTGCAGAACTTTTGGCCGAGTATAACTTCAAACGTGGATTCGTGGTCGCCTACTCGCCGTGCAGAACGCAGGCATGCCCTGTTGTACGTCATCAATCGTTAATGCCACACATTGTGGCTGCTAGCTGATTGATCGCGCAACCTGTTGCTCGGGCTGACGCCTATCCTTCGGGCTGAAGTCTATCGCACCGTCCAAACTATACGTGTCATATTCATAATGTCATCATAACATTCTCCGTCTTTCATGATGTTTGCCAAGAACAAATATTCTTCTGCATCATGAGAAGTGTCCCTAAGCTGTTCTATTTGTGCAGCAAAGTGTACTTTCGTGACAATGACGAATTTTGCACCAGTTTTGAGCTGTATGTTGCTCAACTAGCGATGTACTTTGCTCGCCGAGCATTCAAGACTACAAAGTATACACAGCAAAGTGCACGTTGAATCAACGAGAAATCCTCTTTACAGCAAGCAAAGACTAAATAAATAGCAAACCTAGCCCATCGATCAGTATTGCGAAGAATAGTGAATGGGCGTTTGCTCAAAACTATCGCTAGAGAGCGGAAGGTATTTGCTCTCGCTGTCAGTGTGATTTACGCCCTTCATAGTCTGATATAGCGTGAGCGCGCGCAACGAAACCGATAAATCTTAATGCGCCCCAAGTGCAACAACCATACTGCTCCAAAATAAATATCGCTGACCTTTGGGTGCAGACGCCGAATTACATAAATAGAACGCGTCTTTGTACTGAGCTCAGTTAGTTCAAAATTTGCTGCTATATTGAAGCGCGTTGGAGGCCTATCTACGAAATATTTGCAAACGTGCAAGAGTATGTATTAAAATTATTGAGGTGTAAAATGATATCGGAGGTGGCAGGCAGTATGATTGTGCGAAACACTTTCAACGAATTGCTAGTTTTTATGGTAATCAGTCTTAGTGAAAACATCTGCCAATAATATTTACAAATATGCAAAAAACTTGACCGAATGTGAGTACTTGATTATCGTTAAGACAATGAGCATATCTGAATAATGATGAAATGTTTGACTAGTTTGACTTGGCAATCGGTATGCATTTTAAATTGCAGTTGCTAACATATCGTGTTAAATATGACATTAGGGAACAATTGAAAAATCTTTGCGCGACATTCGCTTTGCACCTGCTCTGCGCCCCAGTATCAAGGCCATCTTTTTCAGAAATCTGTTATCAATCGATATCGGCAAAGAAAAGCGCAAGCATGAGCAAATTCGACGGAAAAGTTGTCATCGTTACCGGTAAGTTTTGTTCATATTGTATCATATTCGCAGATGTTGTTAAGCTCAGCACAGTAGCCGAAGCAACATTTTAGGAGCTAGCTCTGGAATCGGAAGAGCCACAGCGGAACTTTTTGCTAAACACGGAGCTTGCGTCGCGATCACTGGTCGAAATGCAAAAAGTCTCGAGGTAAATAGAAAAATGTGTGAATGTTTAGAGTATTTCGGAACTTTTATCGAGCTTCGATTTGAAATTTGAGGACTATGAAAAGAGCATTGTTAAGGTGGAAAGAATATAATATTAAATACTTTTAACTAGCGTTGGGGGCCATTTACTCACAGCTGTTCCAGCAGCATTAGCGGGAACAGCGGCAATTTTTCGGTAGTAGCATGTGGTCGAAAATTCGTCCCGCGCAGATTACGGTTGACAATCGCTGCGTTGTGTCACACTTGAAATTGGAACAGTTTTATGAAACACATTTTTGAACAAAAACTGTGGTCTGAGGTCGTCTCTATTGGCTGGACATCAAAGGACAAACAGGAAAAGATGAAAAGTGAAGTGTTCTGATATATCTTAAACTGGTTAACTCTTTCTGTAGAGACGCTGCACAGAAGCATAAAATTGTGCATACGCATTGTGACACTTTAGGAAACAAAGGCGTTGGCGGCAAAGGCAGGAGGAAAGGCTGACAACGTTCTGGTTATTATCGCCGATGTCACGAAAGAAGAGGACACGAAACGCATTGTTGCTGAGACTGTCGCAAAATTCGGCAAACTCGACGTTCTGGTAATGAAAATTTCACATTTGATTTTAATTTAAAAGTACAGAACGATCCTTGAAGCATATATCCTAATTTTTGGTCATTTCCAATCTTACATTTTGAAATCATTATTTAGAGCATCCCACAAAATTTATGCCGTTGCTCAGTGTCCCACCGTCTGCCGAGGGAATTGCACTTCATAAGCTTTAATAGCTCAACGTATCACAATTTGTTGCATAATGGTTTAGTCGAGGTGATTTACTTAATTCATTTCATTGCGTTAACTTACTAAGTCACTTAAAGTTTCTTGAATGTCTCCTGTGTTATATTTCTTAAAATATATGTTGTCCTTGACATAACGGGACGCCTATATAAATCCATCGATTCCATCTTCTGGCATAAACTGTCATACAAAAACTGAATAAACAGATGTTTCTATAACATTTCTGGCATATTATCGCAATTAAATTTCAAGTTGTATGCGATTCCGTTAGCGGGTTGATGGAACACATGGAAAAGGAAATGGAGGAGGTTAACTTTTTTACGGATCACTCTGTATAATAATTACAAGCTTTTGATACATTAACTATGATTCAGGTAAATAACGCCGGTGGAGGAACGATGCAAGGTTTCCCGGACAGCAGTTTCGCCCAACCGCTTCAAGTCTATGACTATGTCAACAATTTGAACGCACGCAGGTATGTATCGATTGTTATAAAAACTGTACTTAATATTATAAGGATATCGGAGCTTAATGGAATACCCTTAATTTTTGAAATGGAGTATAATTGACTAGAACTGAGTTAAATGCAACGATCGCAATACACATTACAGGCGCTGATCGAATGAGATGCCTAAAACAAACAAGGGTCACAACAAGATTGTGTGAATCCTTATCGTTTAAGGCAAAAAATGCGCGAGTTTGAATAATGTTACAATTACGTTATGATCTGATTGATTTTCTGCTATGTTTGCGGCACGCTGGTTATCAGATCGCCGACTGCGACACCCACTATATGAAAACCGCACCTTACCTCAGAGTCATGTTAAAACTGTAGAATTAAAGCAGCCTTTGGCGAAACCATTTGTCATACCTTAATAATTGCAGTCTCATTTCTCTCTGTCAAGAGGCGATTCCGCATCTCAAACAAACCAAGGGTAACATTGTCAACGTCAGCAGCGTCGGTAGTTTCCGGCCGGTAAGCAGTGACTGACAGAGCTTGTAGAGAGAACGAGAATGAACGAGTTTACAGATTCCCTCTTTCACCTACTACCAAATGGCCAAAGCGGCCGTCGACCAGTTGAATCGTAATTTGGCAATCGCGCTCGCAGGTGACGGCATTCGTGTCAACAATGTCAAGTAAGTTTGTCAGATTACTCGTTCGAATATCCCGCCTATATGGGGATTTCGCAAAATATATGGTGCAAAAAAGGGACACTATTTGAATCATTTGTTGTTTTTGAGGAATATTAAACAATAATGCATTTTTGGTATTTGTATGACTAGCTTTGCGCCTATTTCGACGATGTTTGAGTCCATTTCGACGCCTATATCTCATCTGATAGCCGAAACCTTGATGCGATACTGACGAAAAAACCATTGCATTATTGAAGACAAAAACATAGATTAGGTAACTGTTTGTGAGCTAAGAAAGCAGTAAACCTTTTAACAGGGATTGATCTAATTGGACTTTATGGATTGCATTTTCGTTTGATAAATGCTCGGTACTATTTCAGCCCTGGATACGTGCGCACAAATTTTGCTGCGAACGCGGGTGCTCCTGACGCGGCTATCACAATGGTCAGTTGCACTCTTTTTCTATCTTCCAATCGACATGTAGTCGTATTCCCGAAATAACGAAACCCCTTTCGATTCTCATACAAGCAAATTATTTTAACATGATTCCGGTTCTGATTCCCAAAATAAAGATATCAAATTCGATTCCCAGAATAACAGCTCTTTGCAGTGCAGTTCTTATCCTGATTTCAGTTCCAAGAAGATTTGTTTTTACTGCGATTACAATTTACAAATAAAAATCTGGAATCGAAATTTTTACATTTCCATCAGCTCGACAAATGCAGTTAAAACAAACTACCGCACATTTCCCTCCGAAGTAATAACTAGAGCTCTCATTAAACTGAATACCAAGAAAGAGAGAAATTGAAAGAAAATGATTGCAGATGGAGGAGCACTGGGTGAAGCCGAATGTACCGCTGAAGCGCGGAGGGGAGCCGCACGAGATGGCGAGCACTATTCTGTTCCTGGCCAGCGATGACGCCTCATACGTCACCGGCCATCTGCTCGTGGCGGATGGCGGTGCCTCCATCAGCATGCCCCCGCTTCCCGCCGAGTTTCTTTGAAAAAACAGTAGATTGCTTGTTTACATTAGGCGACTGCTCTTTTAATATTCTTTCCTCTGTCCGTATTATCTCAGCCAGTTACCATAAATAAGTATTATTGCGAATATGCCTCGTAGAAAAGCTTTTCAGCGTTTACTTTGTGATAGTTTGGTGATAGCAAATTTGATTAGCTGTAAATTTGCTGCATAAAAGCGTATCTAATCATGATCTTCAAAACTCACCGCAAGCTCTCAGGTTGCAAAGATTTCTTCACAGCCGATACAAATATAATATTTATTCACTTGGATTATGGTAGAAGATGACAAAGTCGGCCTGGACATAGATAAGAACTTCTCAATCGGATCGTTAAAATAAGAAATCATATCCATAACCGAAAATTATCACAAAGAGACCCCCTCTCTCTCTTGAATATGGCTTGGTAAATATGTTTTAACTTAATTAATCCATCGCGGGACATGTACCATATTCAACTTTAATGGGTGCGGTTCACTTGCTCACTCCTAATTCGTTAGATTCATCCTTGTAATGAAAATAATACCATAGGGCGTATCCTCAATGCATTCTATGGATAGGCGGCTGAAAGTGTGTATTGTCCGCTTTCTGACTTTCTTTACTTGTAACATAAGCAACATTGATGCACATGGTTAACGTTTGCATTATTTTTTGACATATTTCGAATAAATATAGCACAAATGGACACAAAGTATGAGCACTCGCGTAATAACCTGACAAACAGCCTGACTGATCGAAGAGCACTAGTAATCTGGAATAAACAACAAAATTAGTCAGGACCTCCATTGCTCCTCATATTGGCATGCTAACACACTAAATCATGAAGAAGCAATCATGTTAAATAAGCAGAGACTAGAGAATTCAAGTCCTCGCTGGTCAGCGACGGCCAGTGAAGTGTTCCATCGATTTGGTACAGCCAAAGTAGTCTCCGAGTAGCATCACTGCATTAACCGGAAGAAGTCTGAAATCAAATGCGATTAGGATTGTGAAAATTGGCTTTGCAAACTGCGAATGAAGGAACGAACGTACCCTTTGAAGAAAGCGACGAAGTAGGCGAATCGAGGCAGCATGAGCATCGGTGCGTTCGTCAGAATCGCCTCCATAATCCGATCGACCACATATTCGGGCTTCAGTAGAGGCAGCAGGTTCGGAGAGCTAAATTTATTCAACATTAAGCTTATGTAACTATGAAATATAAGTGCTTCGGCAGTAGTGAGCAACTTTATTAAAATAAACAGGTAAAAACAAAAACTGGCGCTGTATTTGCTTGCCTATCTTTTAAAAACGCCAGTGCTAAAAAAAGCTAATGGAAATGAGGAGACCATTAACATAGTGAAATAACAATAAAAGGTTGGATGCTTTTCAGTTTAAACGATGAGATAATGTCCGGTAAATAATGTACGCTCAATAGTAATATGTTAGGGTAATGTCGAAACATCCTTTGTATGATGCTCAGAATTTCAAGAAGGTTTCACAGTAAATCATTTTGAAAATAACCTACTCAGTCTTCGCTCCGTTGAACATTCCAGTATCGATGTAGGTAGGGCAGACGGTAGTGACGTGGACGCCGGTCTTACCGGTCATGTAGAGCTCGGCGGTGAGTGAATCGCTGAAGCCGACGGCACCAAATTTGGAGGCGCAATAGTCGGTTAGCGTGCCGATGCCCACAATACCCGCCATCGATGCGATTGAGACGATGTGACCGTGGTTCCGCTCAAGCATCGGTCCAATAAATGCCTTCGTCGTCTGAATTAACCATGAAATGTCTCTAATTTCAGCATTTGAATTATTTCCGCTCTTATAAAGACGCTTTGCGATTCAAAGAGGACGCTTTTTACATTAATTTGTCTTGAAAATTGGAAAGTATTCTTGTTCAGTAAAAATGGCATAAATGACCAACATGCATCGTATTTAATGATATTTCAGCCCAAGCCCTAGATTCATCAACGTTCAGGTCACTCTGAATTCCCTCAGATGCTTGAATCTAGCCGCATTATCAGTTGGAAACATGCAGAAATGAGATTTGTGACGAAAGCCAATACTCTCAACTGTAGTGAAGTATATGTTATGAACTGGATAATTATCGCCCCATAATCTCACCCAAAAATGAGCGTTGACGTTGACGTCCATGGTCCTTTCAATGAGCTCGTCGGGACATTCGAGGAATTTCTTGCCGGTGACGATGCCGGCGTTGTTGATGAGGATATCAACGTCGCCGACTTCTTTCTTCACTTGCTTAGCGACGCTCTGAATATCCGCTCGCTTGCTGCAGTCGACCGTGTAACTGTGCACCTTAAAATGATTGTCATCATGGCAGTGCTTGTGCAATAACTACGTTCAGATGAGACAAAGCGCTCTCCCACCGAGACTGTATTCATACAGTTTCGAACGCCAATCAAGAGATTCTATCGTTCGTGTAGGTCGGGTGGTACTTCCTCAACCGCCACCGAAAATTCCTGAATATGATATCTGCTTATTTTGCCATTTTTTAAATAGGCAAAGATTCCGGAGAAATGGGTTCCGATCAGCCTCTAGGTGTGCAAGTCGGGATTTAGGCGTACGTACTGTTCCCATGCAGACATTTAAATTAAGAGTGCAAGGCAATGTGACTGTTTACTGCCCATATTTTAAGAAAAAGCATGTTTTTCTAAGTCTAAACACAGCATGTGGTCGACAAAAAGCTTGGTGAATCAGATTATAACCGGCATGATGATCAGTCATCGCAGAAGGATGCGCAGCTCATCTAAGCTTAGCAGATATCTCAGTCAGCCATCTAACTGTAAACTAATCACGAGAACTGCGGGCGATTCAGCGCTACTGACAGAAAACACACGTCGCCGATGAAGTGTGGAAAGGAAAGTACGTCATATACGTATAATATGCTCAATCTGACGTATCTCACATCATTTTTACATATTTCACGTAACAGATGACATGATGTACGTCAAACTGAACTTTTTCTACGTACAGTGGAATTTGTTTTTACAGGTACTTCGGAGACCGGCCAAAATTACCGGTATAAGCAATACGCCGGTATAAGCGAAACCGGTATGAAAGAATTCTACTGTATACGAAATACTTTCCATTCCACACCTCATCGGCAACGTTTAATTTTCTCTATGTATCCAATGGTCATAAACATCAGCGAAGAAATTCTCTCCCTACCTCACCGCCGACTCCCTTGACCATCTTAGCCGTTTGTTCGTTGCCAGCCTGATTAACGTCCCAGAGAACCAAACGAGCGCCGAGTTTCGCAAATTGCAGCGCCATCAGCCGTCCCAGACCGCTGCCGGCTCCGGTGATTAGCACAACTTCCCCGGTGACTGATTTTCGAGGCAGAACACCGCACGGCAGCAAGGCCTTCACCGAGGCAACCAGCGCCATGCCCAAAATAAGAATAGTGCCGTACAAAGCCTTCAGCACTTCTTCACCGAAGGCGACAAACGGGTTCCTGTCGGCTGCAAGAAATTTATAAGAAATTTCAACGGAAATATCGCATTTGCCTCACGGGCGACAAGTGGATGCTGGCCTATTTCAAGCCTGCTAATTAGGGTTTATTTTAAACGAGTAAGCATTAATCGCAAATGACGAGCTAGTAAAGGCGCTGAACAAGGCGAAGCAGAGTCGTTAGCTCACTACTGAAGCAGGACATAAAAGTGACGCTGCATCGCTTTATTCAGAGGTTAAAATAAATCCGTAAACTAAACGGATATGGGGTGGAATTAAAGAGGAAAAAAAGAGGTGGTCGTGATATGGATTGCTTGCTTTCATACGGAATAGTATGATTTTCGAATAGTAGCGCCAGTGTCACTTTGTTTACCATTAATTAACCATAGGAAGCTTTAAACTACCACTGATTTTCAGATATCATGGTGCAAAAACGACAAATCCTTCTCTCTTTGAGGCAAATCTATCACCGAACGCTTGATAACAGTTCTAAACTCAAAGAGGTCGAGCGAACAGAGTTCCAAGCAAAGGGCTATGAAAAATTCTCTTGTATAATAACATTTATTTTATAACATTAAAATTATTACATTCCTGTCACAGAAACTACACGATTTCCCAAAAATATGATCGTTTCTCCCGGCTCGTAGGGACAACGCCCAAAGGTGAAGCCTGGATTAGGAAGTTTGCCTGGGGGAGCTTGAGGTGGGTGGAGGATTTTCGTTCAGGTATTTGCTGTGGAACGAGAGCGGTATTTGAAACTGTGCTCCAAATAGCCTTACTTTTTGGGACTTGTTTGAGTCCTTGCTGTTTCTTGTTCACGAAGTTTTGCGCGAATGCCGTGTCTTCTTCCCATAAAGGATACTGACGTAAACATTTTACAAAAGAACTCTTAAAAATCCAACAAGAATTAAAAAAATGGCACATGTTCATTGATTTTATGATTCGATGACAAGTGGCGACACTTGTGAAATCAAGCTCCATGGTTCTTATCAGAGGTGTTCAATAATGACAAGTGAGTACTTTTCTGTAAGCTCAACTTTGGCATAAGAATCTGCACCAAAAATTAGCCTGATAAGCGACTGAGCGATTTATCTTATCGGGATCACTCCAAATATAACACTGTGAATATTGAATTTCACTAATGAAAATGCAAAATTTTCACCGTCCCACGAGCGCAAACAACAGAAATAAGCAAAACATCGCTTCAAATCCAGTTGGCAACGTGTAAACAGTTATGTATTATTATGGTCACTGTATAACTGGACTGCCTCGAGGGAACGGGTTTTCACTTCCTTCTCCACTGACAAATCAATCTTTCGTCAAGATAATCCTAAACATATTCCATTCGCCAGCACAGCTCATCCCCATTAGTTTCTTTCTCAAATTTAAACTTCCTACTTTAAATACGCCCATAGTCAATAATCATAGTCATTGGTCCAATGTAGTCCATTTGCACAGTGACCGCATTCAGCAAGTCTTCAATTAAATTTGATTGCTTACATGTTTCCGACTACAATAGATTTTGAATGCTGTTCTACTTATTTTTGTTGCTTGCGCTCGTTGGACGTTGGAAAGAGTTCATGTTCTTTCGTGAAGTTCAATGTTCACAGTTTTCACCTTTGAAGTGGTCCCAATAAGAAAAATCCCGCAATCCGGTATCAGGCTAATTTTTAGTGCAAATTGTAGTTCTGAAGTAGCGCTTTCAGAAAAGGCACCTACTTATCGCTATCGAACACTTTTGATGGGAACCATGAAGCCTGATTTGACAATTACCGCATCGTGAAATCGAATCGTAAAATCAATAAACTCGTGTCACTTTTGCCGTTCTTGGTGGATTTATGAAATTTTTTAAAATACATTTAGTTCGGTGTCCTTAATGAGAAGAACGCAAGATCTTTGTGGAACACTTCTTCAGCAAAAAAAACACGCTCTTAGACAGGCCCCCAATGTAAGAAAATTTTGAGCATACCGTATTTATTCTAATAGAACGACAGTCTCTAATAGTACGACAGTCTCCAATAGTACGACATGGTACGGTCTCTTCGAAAAATAGTACGACTGTCTCTAATAGTACGACATGTCGTACTATTAGTATACTGATATTTCATTATCAAGGGAAACGGATTCGGTAGCCTACACTGCTTGTATGTTCTCGCCTCGCGCTTTGCGTGTCATGTGCAGTCCTTTTCTCATAACAGATAAGAGTGCTAATAGATAATACAGTCAAAACGGGATAAGGGGAAATCGACCCGGCAAGGAAATTTTTTCCACTTATCCGGTTTTAGGTCATGTACAAAACATAGGGCAAATGTTCGGGGCATGAACATTTTTTCCACTTAAGCGGTGTTTTCACTTA
>NIUQ01001089.1:0-35136 GCA_002796945.1 Plectus sambesii | reverse complement strand
GAAGAGTAATGTTGGATCGTAATCAACAAGAATGATTATTTATATTGCTACTTAGACACAAAGTACGCACAACTGTATGCATTATCTCACTTTGAGCGCGCTCAGCCTAGTGGATGGTTGAATTTCAGCTCATATTTTGCCCCTCGTCCCCAACGGTCGTTCGTCCTCTTACTCAGTATCGTTTCCGTTCCATTACCCACTATCCTGTTTTCTTTGTATATTATTCATTTTAACGTTCGTATCCTAAATAAGTCCCTCGGTTATACAAGTTCCCTTTCCAACGGCAAGTTAGCAACAAGTAGCAACTAGTTTTTCCGAAAACAGCGAAATGCGCAGATACACAATTATACCTAAGCGTTACTGGCTAGGCAGCTAATGAATGCAAATAATTTGTGCCTATATTTCTTCATCTACTTCAGAAATTTTCTGAGCTACTTTACTGTTTCAATCAACTTTAGGAACGTGTTGGTATTATCCAGTATCGCTATAGTCTTTCAATCAACGCCTAGGACTAAAACTGTGTGGGAAAAGGCCTGTACAAATGAGCGCGATTCACAATAATCCATTTAGAAAATTATACACTTTTGCAGTAATTACATGAAACCTCACTGAACCCTGTGGTCTACTTTCGACGTCGCTAATCACTTTTCCTCAGTAGTCATCGTTACACGGATAATGAAGGAATGGCCTATCAGCAAAGTTAATTAAAATAGTTATAATAGCCAATCATTACTTGCAATGCTAAAGGCATCGTCACCGTTGCCACAACCGTTATTAGCAACAATTTCATCAGTCTCCTCCTTCAGAAGTTATATTTGAATTTACGCAGGGTACTTCCTGCCTATAGAGACCAAGAGAAAGTCAAGTCTATATCTTCACTTGTTCGTCATTGATATAAGATCTGCTTTAAACAAAGTTTACAAATGAACTGCTCATTTGACTGCTGGTGGAATATTGTTGATTGTCTATTTTTCATTTTCTCTCTAGTAGTATACATCGTTCAACTTTTCATTCTGATAAAATATCGACATACTCCTGATTTTCAGGTATTTCGTTTAATTTAGCTATCTAGCTATACATTAGCTCTATTTATTTGACCCTGATTGCAAGAGTATAATAACGCGAATTGCAAAGTGGCCATAATATATCAAACGATAATAATGAGACGCAAAAGCGCTCATATGTTAAATATTTTAGCAGTGACCTCCTTCATCTGCTCATAAACATCGTATTAATGATTTCAGGGAAGCATTTTCAAATTGATTATATCACTCGGCATTATGGATGTGGTAGCATTTGTCTTTCAGTATCTTTTTAATCGCTTGCCAAATGTATTTCCATGGTACAGTAATTTAACGTTTGATATATTTTTGTTGAAAGGCGATGTTATCGCAAAAATTAGCGCTATGTTGATATTTCTCAAAGCACCCGGTATTGCATTTGGCACGTGCATGATTGCTTTTAACCGTATGACCGCCATTATATTCTGGACCCAATACCAAACGGTAAGGATACGTCACTGATTTTTGTCTGCGCCGCGTGTTAAACAGAAAATCAATAGGGCCATCCTTACTGCGCCCCTCAAACGCGCTATTTATGAATATTACCATTAACAGAATTAGCCCCCTTTGAACGGTTTAAAATTGAACGAACCGCATATTCCAACGTAGCATAATCAAAAGTGCTCATGAGATCACAAATTTTTCGGAGTTCGACTGAACTCAAAAAAGGGCCTTGCCAGTTAATCTAGCAAATCAAGAAATATGCCAACTTTCTCACAGGTTTTTGTATGAATATTTTTTCATCATCCTTTGAGATAAGAATATTTTCTCGCCTTAATCATTTTGAGTTCGCTCACAGATGTGGACGGAAGCAAGATTGAATGTGATAATTGCTGTTCAGTGGATTCTCTGCTTCTTGTACATTTTGCCCATGATTCGAATGGACTTCATGATTGGGACTAAGCCAACGGAAACACTGATAGTTTGGTTTACTCACGGCGACAATGGTCGAGCCTATTTCGACTCTGTGGCAATTATTTTTGGCATCGCCTTTGTTTTTCTAATAATCGTCAACTCAATCACTGTCATCGGATTGCGCATCAGGAATAACAACGTGAGAACATCTTCTGTATTTGTTGAAAGAGTAGAATAATAACCTTAATTTCTTAAATAAGCTCCCCCTCATGGCGGTTGGCCGAACAATTTCAGGTAAAGTGAAGTAGCATTCATGATGGTCTGTAATAAGGAAACTCAATGTTCAGCGACTACACCGTTAATTTTAACCAGTTGATCAATGGCTTCATCGGGCCAAAAGAAGTGTCAATATAAATAAAATACTCATCGTTTTTGCTATAGCTGCAAGCAACAGGTTAGTAAGTTGCTCGATAAGCAATTGCGGCCGATGGATCAGCAGTAGTGATATTAAGTATGCTCCTTATCCGCAATTAATTCGTTGTTAGCCTAGTTAGAATCATGAGCATCTTATTTAACCCAATCCTGTGAACATGGGCTTGTTCAACCAGATCTAGCTAGACCGAAAGCACATATAATTTCTTCTAATTACTAATAGATTTTTATCATTCAAGATGATCTACGCAACAGAAAGCGAAACGATGCGTGATCAAGAACAGAGTCGACGGCGAGGGGAATTACGCATCACTTTGCTAAGTGTGGCTATATCAACCGCTTTTCTGCTCAATGCGACATTCTACATTTTGAAATGGATTCTTAACTTCAACTTGACTGACGGTGTAATATTCAAGTTATACGGTCTAGTCGAGGACTCTCTTCTGTTGACAAATGTGTACCTACTGCCTATTTTTTGTACAAATCTGCGTAAAAGAATGTTTTCATTTTTGGTATGGAACAAAGTTTCGCCGAATCCATCAAATTAAAAGTATTATTGGAGTCGTATTCAAATGCGTCGTTGTACTTGATTCGCCCTCCCTATCTATTGTCTAACCTGCCATTCGTATCTTCCAGAAGCTCCTAAGTTTTACCTGTACCCTTCGCCGGGATAGGTTGCATATCATATGACCGGATTCTTGAGGATGTGGCAGTTTGAGCGCTACTTTACACAACGACCGTCAACATAATCTGTCGTAAAAGCAATAAAGCCATTCAGTTTGCAATCGTGTCTTTACAGAAAAAAAATGCTCTTTAAATGTGCGCCAAATGTCCTTGTCCTTATACTTGATTAGCGGCAGTGACGCAACAATCATGATTGGTAATCGAGTTTTAACTCAAATGGTACTTGACGCACTGCCAGAGAATACCCGCAAAATAAGGTTTTAGCTCGCGCAAGCGATGTGAAACAGGCTCATCATGCAATCAATTTCCCCTAATCGGTTCTCTTCGCTTTAATCTGCGCGATTGTCAATCGTCTATATAAAGCAGACTTACCAATTGTCCAACAGCCGACAAGCTGATGTTCAGTTCCTTCTGTTGGACGCCGAACTTTGCGTCTGTCTCGACGAGCATTTGTACGCAGCGCAGCGACAGCGTTTCCAGGAAGTCCGTCACCATCAGGTTCACCGCTTGATAGCTCTGCTTGATCAGTGCCTCATCGAAGCTGAAATTTTTGCCGCCTTAGCTCGCTGTACACACACTTCTTAATTCCGTTATGGCAACCTCGCAGCCGCGATCATCCATTTGAACAGTGAAATTCGTTAAGAACAGTACCTAAGGGGACTGAACAAAGCTTCCACTTTAAGCGAAATACAGGAGTCTTCACATATAGCGGTCAACGGAGGACTTGCACGGTTTGACCGGTATTAGCAAAATATTGGTATAAACGAATTCTACAGTATATTATAAAGGAAAATACGCTCTGAGATCGACCAAAATAACCGATACAGTAAAACCCGTATACAAGAGCAGGCTCGGGAAGTCGATAAGTGGCGCTTATTATTCCAGTCCCTTATATCCGGGTTTCACTGTACAAGCAAACTAACAGTATAACCAGAACCGATAAAAACGAATCCAACTGTATTTGACGACGAAACTGTACCTGAATTGTCCGGAGACGACGCTACCAACGATAGTGATGACAGTGGGCCAAAGTTCGGGCTTGAGCTGTTGCCCTCGCGACTGAATGATCTGCATGAGGCAGTCGATCTGCTTCTGTCGCACGTCGGCGAACTCAATCTCACACACATCGAACAACGGTGCTAACACCATCTGCTGTCGTTTCTGCAATAGCGGCGCATTTTGACGCGATTGACTACTTTAATGACTGCGTTTTACAAAGAACAGAATTAAGGTATAGAATCTTATAATTATGATTCGTCCCGTTTGCATTCCATTTTGTCAATGTTGCATTTGATTTTGTTATCTTTACATTCATTAAGAGTGCAAGTATGGCGAAACTGAATGAAATGGTGGAAAAATATGACTGCAAAGGTGAAGAATTAGGGTGTAAGATGGCGCATGAGAATGCTGAAAAATTAGTGATTCCCTTATATCCAACTTTTATTTTGCATCATAAAATGATGAAAGATAGGAAAAATGTCAGAGGACTGACGGAAACTGCTCAATTGGAATGGATACGATACGCAAACAATTTTGTGTTTCGATATGAATATGCTCAAGTGAAGAAAAAGAAATAAGCAAAAAATCAAATGAATACCACTTCGTCGAGGTCGATATTCTCGACGAGCGCTTGTCGAACGAGCATAGTCAGAGCGGTCGCACCCCACTCGCGCAGCTTGGCAAAAGACACGGAGGATACCTAAAGGGAACGATATGGCCTAAAAATTGTCGCCAAGCCCTAAAATAACGCACCTCGATGAGATGAGCGGTGAGAGGTTTCCAGAAGACGGGCAATCGCTTCAAATTCGCCCACCCGGTTTGGAGCAGCTTGGCTACGGGAAAGAATGAGGGCTCTCGTTGATTCTGCGCCACTCGCATCGACTCCGACGACAACTTGCACAGCGCCGCGATCACGTGGTGCAGCCCCACTTCATCCAACTCCGCAGTCATGTCGAACAGCTTGTTCAGCATCGATGCCTGCAGATATACTGATAAGAATTTTTGCTCCATTCGTATTTGTCAGGAACAGTACGGTAAACGTTTTTTAATCACTAACAAGAGATTGAATAAGGCAAACTGCTTCGAAAGTCGATAGCGCTTCTTTCTATCATTTTTCGCACGTAAAAACAAAAAAACTACTATCGTACTTAGTGAAAACCTAGTTAATCCCTGAAAACTGCAGTACTTGAAGAGATTTTTTTGTAACTGATCAGAAAATTCTGACAACAGAGAAGATAAATGCCAAACAGTTTCAGAAAATGAGGCAGCGTAATCAATTAAATTAGACTGTTCTGTAAGTCTTCAAAAACTACTCTAGCTTTATACAAAAATGAGAGCAAGGGCTTGAAAAGATTTTTTATACAACCTAAGAGCAATGAACGTCAACTAACCATGACAGGAACATCGGCCATGACAGCGGTTGTGAGGACAGTCGTGGCGTCGCCCGATTCGCCTCCGGTACGGAATCCGCCGCTGGGCGAGGGTTTCATCCCCAGGATCCACACGAGATGCTGCACCGACGCCAACACCAAGTGCCACGACTCATTCAGCTGGGGTCCGTTGATCTGAGCCGTCGCGATCAGCGACCTCGTTGATTGTAGATTCTTCGATGTTAACTAAAAATTCGCTGTAGGGGAATCTTTGTTAAATACGCTTGTTTGCGAAGAGCGCACGTTTATATATTACTTTTGCTTTAATTAGGACGCTTTTCAATTCGAGGAGGTCATTCTTTTCTAATGTAAGAGGACGTTTATCAAATTAAATGAGACATTTGCGAGTCAAACCAATATGATAAATGTTCTCTTTTAACTAAAATTCGTCCTCATAAACGTGGAGAAGATATACAATAGAATGCGAATGCAAGACAACTATTCCGAATTCCCCTGCATTCTGTAATATTCGGAAATGACTGCATATTTTTGTAGAAAGCCGTGTACGCTACAGAGGGAAGAAAGAAGAGAAAAGAAAGCGAAAATATACCATGACAGGAGCGCTCAGAAGTTGCGACGACAGAGCGGGCGTTGGACAGGCCGTGCCCACTGCAACCACTTGATTAGGATGGCCTGCGGTGGCGTCCGACTCGAATGCATCTATCTTGCCACCTGCAAATATTCGGTTGTAAAATTAGCTATTTCGTGTTTACTAATATTACCAATACTAATAAAATATTTTGCGACATAGTTAGGCTTATTTAGTCAATATTATGCTAAGCACACCAAATAGTGAGTCGTATTTTAAAAGCCTAACATAGATCATACTATGATTTATCACATTTTTCAACTTAGAGAGAACGGCACGTACTTCTTGGACTGTCCACAGGACTGCTTCCCGAATGAGCGCCGAGAACACGAACGAGATAGTTCGGTGGAAGCGAGGCCTTGCATAGGGCGCCCAATGTCGCGTCTCTGGCACCCGGTTGATCCAGTCGACAGGATAGCCCAACCAGAGTCGATAGACATTTCAGCAATGTTTCCGTTATACTCTCGTCGATGCTAAAGAACAACGAATATTTCTTGTTGCGCACTGATCAAATGTTTGCAGTATATGTTAATATTTCATTTATTCACACATATTGTAATGCCTATTTTATCGAGAAATTTCAAATGCAAATTATTTTATTGGGCAACCAATAAACCCAGCTTTGGTCTCGCCACGATTAGGCTCATGTGCATTACTCAGTAGTGTTCAATTTCAGAAACTCTTTAAATATAAATATGCGAAGAAAAAGAAAGTTACCTCGCATCAAGCAGCAACGAGAGGGTTGCCAGTATACTGCTGTGAGACGAATTGAACAATGCTTGCGACAACTCTGAAAGCAAAATTCATCTTTAAAAGGAGGTGGTTCACAGAATATGATTCCTCCAATTGCAATCACCTCTTCTGATAACGAATACAATTCGAATTTGCTAACGATTGCTAATAACAATTTGTTCACCACTCGATAGTACGTAAAAACCACGATAAATTACACTGCGATAATGTAGGGCGGCGAACGAGGGAGATCTATCAAATTATTTTGTTTAGACAAGAAATTTATTGTGAATGTTTTTTCGAGTGGCTGACGGGTAGTTTTCGGGCAGCTACAGGCGGGATTTCTGTTTCATAAACTAAAAGTATGTGAAATGGAAAACTTGCAAATAGGGGTCTTATCCACGAACATATAAATAAGTACGCCTTTTTAGATTCAAGTCCACTAAAAACAAAGCAACAAGTTGAAACTATTAATAACATATAACAATTAGAGATTAATAATCTTGATATTGGTAAATACGACCCTAGAAGTAATCATAAACACTAAATCGGATAAAAATTAATAGCTACTTCAGCGACCCTGAATAACACGCAAAAAGTAATGACAGTACCAGATTTATACGCGGCGGCGCCTTCATTTTCAATCGCCTGATACAAGCTCTGACACGCGTCGACCATGCCACCGTACGCCAGCGACAGACAGTATCCATCCGACAGCAAGGGAGGTTCGTGTTTGTCCAAGAGTTCAAGTCTGAATAAGGTTCGAAATTTTAATAATATCGTAGACAATTTGGATATTCTAAGTAAAATTTGCCGCATTAACCGTATTATTACGCAATTCTTACTGATTGAAACATTAACAGATTACTTACAGTAATGTTTTTGGTGAGCCTTGGGCTGAAATGAAGCAAAGAGGGATCCAGATACCTAAAACAAATTTAATAACAAATGTACAATATAATGCGTTCAGGAAAGGCAATCCAGAGGAAGCAAGAAGAGAATTAATTATTTATAATTTTTCTATGAAGAATTATAGAAATGTCGTACGGCTATTTTTGAGTGAGAAGAAGAACATGAGATAATGATTTTCTCGAAATATTCCACCGAGACTTAGTTTTGCAAGTCTTCTCGATATTTGGCCCCAGAGCGTAATTTCGAGACACATAAGTAAAGCTTCGACAGCCATAAAAGCCATTTTCTCACAACATCTGATACCAAAACATAAATTTGAATTTCAGCACTGAATCACCTCTATAAAGAAATCCGGGTTGGCCAATGGCCTGACCGTTGCCATCCGATCCATCATCTTCCTTGGATGCTAAAAGCGAAAGTAAATTATCAACTGTTGTAAAAGAGACGTAAATGCAGGATTTAAATCAGTGAATTGCGAAATGACTGAAATTCAATAATACAATCTCAGAGGACTAACTCGTGTTCCTTCCAATCCTATCGGTTTGTGCTATTGCTGCATGTTCAATTTCAAGCATTGTGAAACATTAGCACTGTGGCGACTTTACCAAGAAGCCTACCAAGAAGCCTGTTGCATTTAGACTAAGAAAATGACTATAAAATAAAAATTAATAAAAGCATTTAAAGCATACATTGATTATGTGACTCCGGCTTGAGGAAGGAGGCCTGAACGAAACCTGCGAGGCCACTAACGATCGACTGAAGTACTTTCGCCGAATGCGGCTTCAAATCGTAGCTGATGCAAAAAGACCTAAAAATCAGTGCGTTAAAAGGGCGTGTCACGATCTTCATAAAATCAAGTGTGCTTTTCAGTAAAAAAATGGCATAAAGTTGCAGCGCTTAGCAGTACTCTTTTCATGCGAAGCCACGCCCACTAAAAGATAAAGACGCCATGAGGCGAGTATGAGAAACAACGCTATTTATTGTTCAAAGTGTAGTTTCAGGGAGAATCTAATATCCCATTTACACTTTGCATTATACCCGCGTCCAGCCTAGTGCAACGACCCGATGGCAAAAAGCGATAGCATGAGTAGGTAAACCCGTTGTCATTCCGTTTCCCATGATGTCCTTACACAATTGATATACGACGAAGTAATTTAGAGTTCAACCAGTCAAAAGCGCCTCAAACAGATGACGAACCTGAGCAAGTCTGGTTTGGCCGTAATTCTATGCAGGGTTTCAAGCGCCAGGCCTCGCTGCCAAGGCAGTTTGTCCGATTCCATAAATTTCAGGATAAGAGTCAGGAAAATTTCACATTCCGTCACCTAAAACATTCAGTATGCATAGGGCACAACCGCCTAAGTCCGGATAGCGCCTAAGTCCGGACAGCGAGGTTTTTCGAGTCAAAATCTCAAAATAATTTTCAAGTTGCGCGACAAAGTTGCTAAGAAATGGTTAATGAACAACTTTGTCGCGCAACTGGAAAATTATTTTGAGATTTTAACTCGAAAAACCTCGGTGTACGGACTTTGGCGGTTTTACCCTATTATAAATAAATTGGATATTATTCATTATGCCTGGTCTAAAAATCTATTAAATGTAAAGGCGTTTTAAATTAATATTGAATTTTAACTTCAGGACAGTTTCAGTTTAATTTTTCTATGAAGTTAAAAAACAGTACCGTAATATAATGAAATCGGCGTAAAATTCAATGCCTCCCCCCGATATTACAGTTAGGCACTTCTTAATTATTGCATTATTGCAATCTCCTTCACAATGACCGTGCTACAGTCAAAAGAAGGAGAGAATAGAAAGGATATCCTACCAGCAAGTCGTAGAACCTGGTAATCAGGACGCAAACGACACGAAGAAGACGCATAGCAATGGGGAAGTAGGGTCGGTCTTGCTGGCGGTCGGAGCTCGGGGCATCCGCAGTCTGCCGTGAGTGTGGATGCTGCGAAGCGACCTGAAAAGTTCATAAAATGCATTAAAAGAATATTCTTTAGTTTACTCAATTTTAATAAAATCTTCAATAACTTTCATGTAAGCTATTGCAAACAATATTATAAGGAAAAGGAACAGTGAAAAAAGTGAGGGCGAGAATATTTTTTACCGTCTGTATTTCAGAAAAGACACTTCCAGTAAAAAGGTAACTTTTCCCATATCGTATACGACATTTTCCGAATCAAATCATATGGAAAACGTTCTCTCTGAATTTGAATGATTTGGAAAGTGTCCTTATAAAAGTGAAAATAGCTTTTATAAAACAGAAATGGAGTATAATTAGTATGATACAAAGGTGTGATCGAAATAATGAAAACCATTAAATGCAAACCTGCAAATACTTGAGATTCGGCGAAAATAACTTAATGACCAGTGGGCAGACTTGCTCCTTGAGCAGGAACACGAACTCTTGGTGCTGAAATAGCCGTCATATATTACAGTGTACAATAACAGCGCGTTTATGGATTCTGCACGGCTAAGTAATTCATGGCTTGACAATAAGCTATGACGCTATAATTTCTATTTCTGCAGTTTACATAGCATACGGTACTCAAGAGGTATAAAAAAGGCACGAATTCAAATCTTACTTACAACTTGCGCAAAAAGTTTAATTATTACAATCTTCGAAATTCCTTGCCCGAGAGCCAAAAATACTATTTCTTAATATCATAAAGAAAAGCAACATACATTTGCAAATATTGAAGGATATCCGGACAAGACCGACTCAAGCAATTCCAAGCCGAGAGTACGCGTCATCTCCTGAATGCCGATGAGCCAGGAGGGTTGTTCAGCATTTAGGAGCAGGCAAAGATCCTGAAATGAAACATAATTATAGGCAGTTTAATGGCGGCGAGTCAGCTAATCTTTCAGTCAAGCAGTGCGTGTAAATTTTGATACTATAGGAAGGGGACAATGCGCACGCAATGTAGTACTGCATATAAACTGTTGCTAATGAAGACACAAGGAATACTTGTAAGTCGATCGTTTATTAGCGCCTCTTCGCTTTACTACCTTTTGATAAATAGCGCTTCACCTATTAGTAAACATTTTCATAAATGAGACTGCGCTTCTGTCAAAATAAGTGCACTTCATTTTAAACCATAACGTTTTAAGAGCAAAAATTAAAGCTGAACAAACCCTGAAGAGCATATATCCATCAGCGGCGGCAGGCTTGAGAGTAGCCGGAGGCAATCTCGGAGGAGCGGACGTTTTGGCCGCTTCAGGCTGCGTCTGCGATTGACCGTTGCCGTTGGCATTCAAGCCGTCCTCTTTGACGATTCGCTCGAAGACGAGGTCTATCAGCTGGCGGACCGATGCCGAGGCTGTGTTGATCACTATCGGATCTTTGGCAAAGTTCAGACGGAAGCACATCACCAGGCACTGCAATGACGTCACTTTAGCTTTGATTAAAGATTAAATGAGCAATTTCTTATGAATTAGGTATCGAAAATTTAAGCGTTTTATGAGGAAATTAGTGTTCAAATAATTATTTCACGAATGTAGTTTTTTTATCATTGAATATAATGTGCGAGTGGCAATAATATACATGCTACAGGCGAAATTTACAGTCTATTAAACCTTGACGGGTGCGCATGTTTTGGTACACTCGCATTACATACATTAAATGAAAGCGAGCTCACTATTTTTATGACAACGGCAAGGTAGATGAAAATGACAAATTATGACTTAATTGAGAAACTCTAATGTGATCACTGGCATGGAAAAATGAAAATCGCTCAGGACATTTCCCATAATGATCGAACTTGGAATACTTTCTCTTTAATTAGAAAACGTCATCTTAAAACTAGAAAGTATTTGATATGGAAAGCGCCCTTATCAAAGTAAAAATGGTATATACGAATGAAGTACCTTAGCCAATGAGGGACCAGAAACGAGATGATCGGTGCTGACGATGAGACTGAGGGTCTGCAGCACACGCAACTCTTCGCACTCCGCCTCCATCAACGACCACAACTCCTGCACGATCGCTGGTACCACGTTCTGTAATATAGTCTTTGATGAAATAACACGGAGAGTTTCTCTCTAACCGCCATAAACAATCACTGTCAAAATACGATTGAGGCTAATTATCCAGCCAAGTACAGCCCGTATTTATCTGTCACAGAGAAACTTTTAGATAGTTAAGATCAAATTTTTAAGATTTTAGAAAATATTCAACAATCTTTCCTCCAGAACTATTCATCAATAAAACCGTCTTCCACGGTAGTTGATAATCCCAAATACGTACTCCATACAACTATCCTCGCAAACACAACAAAAATAAATAAAAACAACAGCATACCGTTTCAACTGCGCGATGCTGGACGAGCCGCTGAACACCGGCGAGCGAGATCTGCACGAGACGGGGGTTCTTGCTGGCGCAGCCCATGACGAATGGATGAAGCAATTCATTACTTGCCTGCCGCAATCGACTGATCAAATTGCTCTCAGTCGCCCCATCGGTGATGTTCCGCACTTTGACCATTGCCGCTTCCGATGCCTATGTGATTATTATTATTATTATTATTATTATTATTGCGAATTTGGAAAGCATTGAACAAGAGAGGCATTTTTCTTTCACATTCCCATATCAAAATCAACCGCTTTATTTATTTTGGCCACAACAACTATTCCACGAGTATGAGACCTAGCGAATAATCATGCAAAAGCATAAGGGTAGCTATTACTGTAGTAACAAAAGCAAACGTGTAATGATAAGAATAATAAGCAGAAGCAAGAAATGGAGGCTTACATCTTTAACAGAGTTGTGTTTCTTTTTGGCTTCATTGGACAGCGAGCGCAAATCCGCCTGGAGACTTTCAACAAGCCTTTTAGCCTCTGACATGTCTCTGCAACAGGTACACATTAAGTCACAATTGAAATCTATTATCATATCAACGCTGAAAATAATACAGATTGCTTTGGCGCAAAATCGCATAACATTCCTTTGAAAACGAATTAGAATATTATTTTTGTATTTCAACGATTTCAATGTCGCCATTAACAATTACATAGGCAAGAAGAGATATGCACTATGCAGCGGCAATCAACCGTCTACATCACACTCTTCAAAATCTGCATTCAATGGGTTGAAAACTTTATTCATTCGTCAATCCATAGAGTATTTTAAACAATTGCCAAATGCGACTACAATTCAGTCACAGTGACAATAGCCAGAACAAAGTGTAACAGCCCAATGCTGATGCGCACACTCAACGCGCAACAATGCCCGTTATTGTCTCCAAAACATTGTCAATTTTGATCATAATCAAGAGTCAAAATTCCTTCGATCAGTAGCATGAAATCTCGCCAGGCATTGTAGTTGGCCAAGACGAGCTCGCTTTTCGGTGCTTGAATACCGTTTTTCACCAAGAATGCTAATCTTTTCTTGGTTTTTCTTGCGCATATATTGCTACAAAGAAGCGCTATCGACTTTCGAAGCAGTTTGCCTTATTCAATCAAAGAGTTCTTGTTACTGATCGGTAAATTTTGACTGTAAAGCTGACTGACTAAAAACCTAATAAAGAGGGCAAAGTCTTCGCAGTCAGTGTGTGCTTATCAACAACGACAACAATTAATAAATACGACCAATATCATCCGCAGATCGCAGTCAAATAACAAAAAAATAACGTCAAATTGTAGCAAAAAACGGTCAGTATCATTCATCATCGAATCACCAAGTAACAAATGGCATTTAGCTCGCCTCACAGCCATTGACCGAGTTTCAAGCGATACATGTTTCTGTAGAATTTGCGTATCTCCCTACGAAATGCCATTATCGGGCATTCTTGAAAATAATCCTCCCCTTGCAATGTATTTTTCGCGAAGTAGTGAATCTTTCCAGAGACAAATTTTAAAGTAGAGCGAATGTTTTCCGAAATTGAAGGCAATGCTTAAATGTATGATTTTAGCTGCATTAAATATAATCCTTACATAAATATTAGTAGTCTGATAGGAAATAACAAGGGTAGCTACTTTCCAGTAAAACCAGTAAATGCCAAGAAAATAACATCTACACCTTCACTTTCACTCGGTCAATTGTTGCGAAGCAAACCATCCACAACACTAGACAACATTTAGAGTCTAAACAACTAGACAATTAGCGCATCGGACATGGCGCAGCATAGCGCGCTGATCAAAAATTACCCACATGCGAGAAAACAACACAAATGAAACAAACCATTTAAAGCAGCGACCTTCGTACAGGAGCAAAAAGGGAAACTTTGAGACCCATGAAACACTGAAACTCTATCGACACATTGACTGACTGTACGGTGATTTCAGGAGCAATTTATGGGAAATGCAAATATCTCCGGTGAATCATAGCAAAACATAATATTAAAGCGCTAACGAAACTTACTGATGATTAATCAAGAAAGAGTAGAGCTAATTATGAATGTCCTTACCAACAATAAAATGTCGTTTATAAGAGTCTCTTTTGCCAATTCCATTTAATCCACTATAAACAATCGACTTTCAAGAGTGAACTTGAAGAAGCCAAGAGTTTAAGAACAACCAAAAAGTTCCTATTGAAGATAGCCAAGTCCCTTTAATGCCTCCAGAAATCACCATACTAAACCCTCATGACAGAGAGCCAAACTCATTATGTGGCTGGGACGGCAACAGGGGTGACAGGATTAGAAGCGAGTAGACCGTATACATTCTCGGGAATCATCGACGCCGCACGCTCCCAAATGTACGTCACGCTGCCAGAGAACCATTGAATAGCCTGAAAATTGAACGAGGTCATGATACGAGGTCATGATTCAGGATCTCTCATCGTAATTCGTCAATCTTGCATTCAAATAGAACGCTAGGTTGATTAAACTGAATGCAGAGATGTTGATATCAAATAAATGGTATAAATTACGATGATGAATGGTGCTATTAAATATCACTAAAAATTGATCAAAATTACCGTTTGAATGACAGCCGTGGCAGCTTTGGGATACTGATGAGTGAGAATGGCGAGAATAGCTGTGCCTGAGCAGAGTCCCGCAGTGAAGAGAGTAATGAACGGTAGGTCCTTTTTCGGATACACTGACAAATCGTGCCACGCTAAAAAACAATTATTTGCTGTTAAAAACTTTTATTCGACCATAACACAATTGATGAGTAAAGATAAGAAGTATACCATTTTTACTTTAAATCAGACAATTTTAAAATCTAACTGGACACTTTCAATGATAAACCATATTTTCTTTTTGAAAACACATTCAAGAAATGTCCGAAATGATAAAAATAAGCGACCAGTGTAAGGTGAAAATGGTATGTTTGAAACATAACATTGCACTGTGTTTGATTGCATACTTCAGTTAACTTATATTAAGAATACAATTATATTCCCAGTTCAGTGTATCCTAAAAGGCTCGAAAAGAGTTAAAACTCGCGAAGAGCTAAGAAAACGATTGCGCTATAAATTCATTTAGCGATCCGACCTACCGACAGAGGTCATAAACTCATCGGCCCCTCCAACAACACGGCCCTAAATATTACAGGGTGTATAAAGAGTTCGTGCGAAATCAAATTAAAATTTTCGTACGAACTTTTTATAAAACCTGTTAAACCTCATTACCTGGAAGCAGTTCTTTGTCGGCAGCCTCGGTGCACGATGGATACGGATAGAAGAGATGTCCTTTCTCTAGCGGATATGGAATCATACGGAAAGCTGAAAGGTCAAAGATTAGAGTCCATACATATCGTCATAATGTCTTAGAAACAAGAAAATGAACTGATGGTCCCGTAGCGATAAAGGTTAGGAGCGCGGACCGTACAGCAAATGTGCTCAATTCAGCTCTCCCCCACTAAGCGGGCTACGATGTTCCCTATGACTCTCTGCTACTAAATAATTTGACGGTAGAGACATTTAGTTTCGAGCCAACCTGCACGCGATTGTGAGAAAAGGTCGATAGAATGGCAGAATGGCGTTCAACTCAGTGGACGTGCTTATTAACACGCGCGACAAGCAGGCGGTGCCAATTATCTTTCGTAATTCGGACACTGTTACGTATACTTCTGCTATGGCAACTGACTCTAAAATATCGCGTACGGTTGTCTGCCTGTCGCGATCAAATACACGCACTCATTGGGTAGTGAAGAGCGCGGTTCCTGGCCGATTATACTCGAAATTCATTCCTCTGATCGTTTTAATTTATAAAATCTTGAATATTCTGAATTTTAAGCGTTATTTACGCGCCCATTAAAGCGGGATATTTCACTTACGACATGAATCCAGAAATTCAAGAAAATATCAAAATACAGAAAGATAAAAAACCAGAAATCCAAAAGATCGCGAGTGTAACAGTCTCAGTTGATAACTGGAAATGACACTCACTCCCTTCCCAGGTGCACTGCAACAAATTGAGCGCTCCATCGATACGCTTCCAATGCTGCTGATGCCAAAAGGCGTAGGCAACGGCCTCGGAGTCGCCGCGTTTCAGGATGTGCTCAGGCGGGAGGATGAGGGGCTTCGTCTCCAGGAGGTATTTTGGCACGTGCGGGTTGAACTCGACCGCCCTGTGGATCGCCTCCACCGCCGCCATCTCCGCAGCGCTCAAACCCTTCTTCGATGCCATGTCGGGCAGGAATCTTTAAGTAATTCCGTATAAAAGAGATAATACGATATACAAAGCTACAGTAAATAAATGTACTACATTATTTTTTAGAGCAATATGACACTCTCTTTTAAAGTACGATATGCTCCACTTTCCGTGGTCGGAACTTCCACATCACCAATTTCAAACTGTTGCCTGTTTGCGTTAAATGCAGTTAAGGATTTCAGTGCTCACCGTGTGCGTTGGCTGCGACGCACACGGTGAGTGTTAAAATCACTTATTGAACTTAGCGCTCTTCAAGAGAACGATTACGGTTGGTGGGGTGTAAGTTCCGGTCACCTCCACTTTCACTATTAAAGGTCAGCAAAAGTTTTGAAAACATGAAGCACTCTACTTCATTTCATTCATAGGAAAAAAGAACGTTCTATCGAAATGTATTTTAATTATCATCTTTGCGCATAAAATGCAGCCTTTCTCACGATTTATTACACCTAGATATTTAATCAGGAAAAACTCAGTACTAAGCTTGGTAGCAGCTATCCTGCCTCAACACGTTGCTTCATAAACACAAAATCAACGGGTTTAATAAACGACTCACTTGTCTGCAACAGCTCGCGCTTTGAGTAACGCCGCAGTGAAGCAAATGGTCGCCGACTTTGGCAGGCTAATATCTGAAACGAGCAGAGTTACTTCAAAACAAAAGGGATCTGCTTGAAACACCTGTCATTTCTAAATAATGGAAAGATTATAATACAAAAGCCGTGCCACTTTAATCAACAATCTAATTGCCCTCTATTTCAATAACATAGTGATGTTTTTGTGGCAACTGTTCGCTGCCCTACTCGTAGAAACTGACCGGAAATTGGTAGTAAGCAGAAAAATCATCACTACAATCCAATAATTGAGTTGCATACCATCATATCGAGCGAGAACGGCCTGGGCATCGGCGTAGGCCTGCTGCTCCAGAAGCACTTCGATTAGATTCTCATGAATATTCATCACATTCAGCATCGGGAATTCTTTGATCAGCTGAAATAAATCAAATCATTCGATATATATAACAATCGCTAAGAATGGAATGCATTACTTTCTCGCAAAAATTATGGTAACTACTTGAGATTATGTTGACCGACAAGCGATTACGGTAAGGAGAGTTATTTTCAAGATGACTTCGCATGGTGAGCAGACTGCCTTGATTTAAGTGAATATTTCCGAAAGCATAGTTATCACGTTACTGATACAGACTTTGCAACGACTGATCAAAGAGCATCAATAAAAAAATATCCGAAAGATGAGTGTTTTAGCTGAGAACAATAAGGAGTAAAATGTCTACGAAAACGTTCTCTCAACAGTATTAAAAGTAAAAAATAATTGGTATAAAAGTGCGTACATCTCGCATCATTTTGACGCTCTCCTTCAGTTTGCCCATTCGTCTGGCGCACATCGCTAATCGTCGGCGAACGTACACCAATAAGTTGACGTCGCGGCCTGAAAAGGTAGGAAATGACTACGACAGTAGTGCTGAAACATAATCAATCAGGAAGGAAAATACACGATAAACGACGGGAATTGAAACATTTCAAGTCACATAAAGGACTACCCACATTCATTTCCCATTTCGCAACTAATTTCTTCCTGAAAAACGCAGAAAATTCGAAGTGAAAACGTACGATGAACGGGATCGGAGCTGAGATCATAATGGGCCTGCGACTGAGATTTGCGGTAATTCGCTTCGGCAGCCTTCAGCGCCCTTCTGAGCATCTGCTCCACCTCGCCGATCGTCTTGCACTCTTCCTCCGACAGCAAGATGAGCGCCGGCGCGCACTCGCTGTTCATCTCCAACGCCTTGTAAGCAGCGTTGATCCGCGAGTAGCTGTCTCGCTCTCTCCACGCCACTTGCATGACTGCAAGAATTACCACTCTTATTAGGTACTATTTCTATTATTAATCGGGCTAAATGAGCGACCGGCACGCGAAGGCTACCTTAATCAGAGGCGCGTGGTTTGAACTGTATTACGTAAGAGTTTGTGGCCATAACAATACCGTACGGTGCTTTTTGAATGCAAACACTGTAATCAGGCGAGAATCGCTTTAGGACCTCTCTCGTACCGGTCGCCCTTTAGTCCGATTATTCTATTATTTGCTAATTCCTATTTACTTTTTAACTATTGAATCTCTATTTATTATTTCATCATCAATTGCGACTCATTATTAGCACTACCATTACTGTTATTTATTTCGTAATCGAACGGTTTTGATCCCACCGACGTTAATAAATAATCCCATTCAGAGTACGTACTTTCATATTCAGGCTTGCCAACGTCAGCCTCGCAAGTGAAGAAATTCTGATGGTCTTGAGCAGATAAATTCATATCGTAGTAAGTCAGCGGCTCTTTGTTAGTCATTCGCGTGTACCTTTGATATTCGGCGCCGCGAAAGAGGGCCGTCGGGTTTCGCCAAACTTTGCATTCTGCAATTGAATTCGTCACTATAAAGCTATAGATATCTAGAAGTGNAAAGTTGACGAAAACTGCTCACTTTTTAAAGTACCACCATTCGAAGATGAGGATTATACCGGATACTAGACTTGATGTGCCCGTCAAGGCAACGTAAAACTTCGGCGTCAAATTGTTCAAGTAAAGTGAGGCTGAAACAATGTTATTTTATTGATTTGCAGCCCTTATGATTGAATTGGCAAACTATGCATCATCGAAGAAATACTTGTTCAACTGATTTCAGACAATAACGAATGAAACATTATGTAGGCATTCATAGTATGTATTTCCAAACCTGTCAATGATTTGTCCCGTTCATTTGACTAATTTTTTCAGTATGATAAAAAAGGGATAAACTGGTTTCAGGCCACCATAAAAGGATGAATAAATATGAACAAAACTATTCAAAGCACTTAGAGAAAAATAGTAATTGTAAACGCGAAATAAGATACTATTTGATTCGCAGCACAGAGAAACAAACATAACTGATTTTATTAAATTAGCGGAACAATTTACACGATTTTCTGCCTTTAAGCCTAACAATGTTGAGGAATGTAGGGAGATATTTAAATTCCCTTGCATTCGTATTATCAGTTCCCTTGTGGAACCACATGAAGTCACAAAACTATTGTCTTCCACGTGTTTTAACATACCGCTTTCAAGAGATTCGCTGATCTTCAGTGGACCGCGTAGAATATAAATAAGAGCGATAACAAGTAGAAACCAAAGAGCCCATAAATAAGTCCACGACCACGTCACCCATGACTTTAGTCGACCGAGCATAACGCACTTCCTTCTTCTTCGGCTGATTTTTACACTCCTGCAACATATTATGTTTAGACGTCGTTATGTTCTCGCGCAATTAAATTGTTCGCAAAAGGCAGAGAAATTTGTTCATATTCGTTGTCTGAATGAGCAGTGGTACTACTGAAGCTACAGAAAAAGCATAATAAGCGGCAAATGAAGGAGGGAGAGCAAACTTGATCGTAAAGAATTTTGGAGTATGCGACGATCGAGACTTGCATATCGTTATCAACAGTAGAACGATATCGTGCATATTTGCGCACAAAGTTTTTCTAGTTGCATTAAAAATGTAGCTACAAGCCGTTAACTGAGTAAATATTTACAAACAATTAATGCGATAATTTCGCTATTCTTAACAAAGGGGAACAATGAATTATTTTGACGGCTGTTAGCAATTTCACAAATAAAGATAGCATATTGCGCAATAAATGATTCCTACTGCACACAAACTAATGTATCGCTTCCTATTATTGCACTATTTCGAACTAAGGACTCTCTATTTAGAAGTCAATCGATCTCTTGGATGCAAACATCATTTGGTCTAAATGCGGAAATGCTGTTAAAATGCATTTTTAGCAACGTCAATATGCATTTTTAACAACGAAACTAAATGAATTTTATACTCTGAATGATATGGGATACAAACCGGTCGATAGTGTTGAACAGAAACTAACCAGTCGTCGAACACTCTCGGGTTTAAAGTTGTGGTTTAGTTTAAGATTGCTTATAGCGGTCTCCGCCTCACTAATATCGGTCCGATTTCGACGTCTAGAGCGTTAACTCGTGAGAGATCATCGTCCTTGTTCAATACGCCTACTTGTTCGAATGACTGATCGTTCTATTTCTTAACTTTCAATCGCTAACAAATTAATTTGCAAGAAAAAGCCATTTGTCGTCACTATCCACGCAACGATGTGGTTTTACCTTAGATGCGCAGGATTATCAATTCTTGCATTTTCTCCAAATCGACCAGTTTCTGCACAAACACGCATAATACTCAGCTAGGGCGCACAGGAAAATCACTAGGTTGTAATGGCTCTTCACAGTGCGCGAAGTCTAAACTAGGCTAGCTGGCAAAAAATTGACAAAAAGCTGGCGAGTGCAAGCGTTCCATGAGTCATTACGGCTGGTTTATGCAGAGCATAATGTAACGTCGTCAGTGTTTGTCTGCTGCGATGAGATTTGTTTGCAGATTCTTATAATTTTCTTTTGCTTTCTCCATGGTGAATCTCAACGATCAGCGTATGAAGAAGAAAGTGCGCACCTGCAATTTCGTCAATCAGTAAAGTAAATTTTCTCATTAATATCCCATCCAGTTGAGTCTTGCATGTCTCTTTTTCATGCGTGTGTTAGCTAAATCGCATGGACTTTCATATTTAACGGCTACTATGGTGTATTTGCTTTTACATTCGTTACATATAGTAATTAAATAATTTGAAATTTCGTAACATTCACGATGCAGCTATAAGCGCGATTTGAAATTGTCAAATAATCATATTTTAGGTTCATTTTAATGTGATGACTTTGAATGAAACCGAATGCGAGTTAATTGAAACCCCAGTCGGTTTCCCCCTTTTTGGGCACCTTGTCAACTTAAACCGATGCTCGTTTAATGTCATATTGTTATTGAAAAGTGTATTTTGCAAACTTTTCTTATACTTTTTTGTTACAATTATAATATCAAGGGATAAAACTGAGCCGTTGTTAAATTTTACAACAAAATAATGTTGCAGAGGAAAACACACAGCTAGATTTATAGGCATGAACACAAAAACATATTATGAGCGATGTAAAAATATTGAATAGTCTGCGCGAATTATGTAAGATTGTCGGTAATCTTTTGACACTGTTACAGCAAATTTTATTGTTATTTTATCAAGATTGCATTATTTATCGTAACTTGTATAAAAAATCGAATATTTTGAAATTATAGGAACAAAGATGAGTGACTCAACTTGGGAGGCGGTTGACGAAGAGCGTATGAGAAGACAAATCTTCCAGCTGTACGAGACCGGCATCAATCCGCTCTTGCAACCGGTGGACGTCAAAAATTTGCATAAATACCTCGAATGTAAGTGGTTCTGTGTTTTTTTGCTCAGAAATAAGGAAGTTTTTCTGTATTTTGTTATTATACCGATAGTTGTTAATAAATCGAGCTGATTTAATTGATATGTAATTACTTTACAGTCAAAATTTTGCTTGAGATAGAGAAATTTTTAATTGGAGAATTTTACGAAAAATCTATTGATATCCACATGTGGATCTTTGATTAGCGTGACCTTGTGTTTAATGTATTATTTAATAAAAAATCTCTTATTGATTCAGCGCTCTGCTTAATAAGACGGTTGCATATTGCATATTAACCATGCTATCAAGTGAATCTATCACTAAGTATATATTAACCCTAACTTTCATTGATGCGCCTCAGGCTCAAGCATACGGTAGTTATACCCATCATTATCGTAGTTGGACTTTATATACCGAATTCTAATTTGTTCATTCTCCAGTTTATATCGTATTCGTATTCACGGCCTGTATTTATGACTTGTGCAAGTAATGAAACCGAGATTCTCACAAGTTCTTTCGCGAACTAATTTATGTTTTAGGTGCAGGCAAAGATGCTGCAAAAATGACATCATTATTCGAACGGGACGCTCACGCAGCCCGTGTGGCAATCATCGAAGCGCTAAAGTCGAACGTCGACGCCATCGCCGCTATTACTGAAATCATAAAGAACAGTATGTTTGCTTTTGCTCAGTCAGAATACTTGAATATCGATTATTCAGTCTCGCTGAAACAAGTAATTTAAAATTATATTATATAAAAGTTAGATACTGCTCTTTGAAAAATTTCACGTAATCTACGTTCGCAATGACATCTTAACATATATTGCAGGAGATGAAAACCTGTATGGTCGACTAAGAATGGAGGGACTGTGCGAGGAGTCGCTTCGATGCTTCCGTCTGTTCTTCCAGACGGATGACACCATTGATGCCTTCGTGATGTTAATGAACTACGAGGATGTGCTGCTCTCTCTCGAAAAGGATCACCGTTCCACCTACGAACAGCTCTGCGTGCTAGTTCGCAAGGCTAAGAATCGCTCTGGTATGCTCTAATTCTAACTTTGTTATGGTTTCACTCGGTCTACATGCATCTGATATGTAACCCGTCTCATCTGTGCTACAAATTAAAAAGATCACTGTTACAAGCGGTTTGCCTGTGCTGAAAGCAGCGGTTGTAAGTCAGTTAAATAGTTGACGAATTATGCCGCTCATTGCTATCAAGTTGCAATTGAAGTCACTCATTTATAGGTTGGGTTTGATTCTCCCCTGAACTTTGGCCGAGGATCGATAAATGTTTAATATTAAAATATTAATGCTGAATCTGATGTATTTTCCGGTCAGTTTGAGTTCTCAGCTGCCATACACATCTCCTCTTTCTTGGGAGTTAGTATTGAAGCTTTGCGACAACTAATTTTCATATACCTTCACAAAAATGTACAAAACTGTTCGGAATGCCACATCCTAATATGATATCACCCTTCGTTCTTTTCGCAATATATATGTCTGCCACAATTTTATTATACACCTTTTTACTGCAGATATCGAAGAGGCTTGCAAGGTGCTAATGAGAGAATTGCCATATACGACGTCGGACGAGAAATGGTACTGGGATTTCATGCGAGCACTGAACGCTCACGCCGACAACATTGGACTCTGTCGAGAGATCGATCCCAACTTTGCCAAGCATTACTGTACGACTGCCATTACATTATAAATCTTTACTGAAGTTGATTTAATATTTCGCTTGCATTTTTTAGTTTAATATTTGATTTTAGAGTTGTACTTCATTTCCACCTAAATAAGAACAAGCCACAACGTACTCTTTGAATATGAACGTTTCTTTTTAAAGGAAAAATGGTATATAATGAAAGTAAAACAATATTAATAGTTGAAAAAATGTGTGACATTTGGCTAAATTGGCTCTTATCGTTTGAATTTTTCAAAACAAAATCGAATGATAGTTTTCATATAATTGTAACATACGAATACAAAATAATTGATGATATTAATTTTAGAACGGTTTTGTAGTGTATGCTAAGAGTATATTCTTATTTCACGCAGTGATAAGTTCAATGGAATCCGTTTATAGCGATATTTGGAAGATCGTGTAAGATGACCGGTACAAGCGAAACCGGTATAAACAAACTCTACTGTACGACTTCATCTGAAATACGAGATAAAAAAACTAGCCCTTTATCTCGTAATTTAAATATAGCCCTTTCAGCAACATATGAGAATGCGAGACTGGCGCCGGTGTCATCGAAGATGAAGATGAATGGGGCGGGCCGGGCTGAAGAGGACGAAGACGCGTCCGACGACGAAAACGCCTCTGATTCTTTCATTTGTCGACCGCAATCGAGCTTCGCAGCGCATGCGCCCAGTATAGTTTTATTTTATACAGTCAAATTTGCACAAAGATAATGTACAGAAGCATGAGAAATTCTCTGACTTCTATGTTCATATTTCTCATCCTGCAGGAATGAGAAATCAGTGTCCGGAACTAACTCACACCTACCGTAAAGCTTCCTTGACGTGCACTAAGTACAGCGAGTAACTTTAGCACCCATGCCCTTTACCGAATTATTGAATGATCACATAGTTGCAAGAACATGGAATACGTATAATCATTAACGGCCGATAGAGAGGCATACGAGGCATGTTAATCATATGGAAGGAACGGATAAAATGAAATAGCAATCCAGTCAGTGTGTTGTAATGACAACTTGCTAGCTTGAACACTAATCAGGAAATATTATTATGTTGGTAGCTTGTAAGTTCCGGTCACAGAAAACCCCGCTTGTATTAAAAATACCCTTTAAAAACACTAGCAACGAGCCCACACTAAAGGCAAGTTGAAACTTTCACTAATTCACAATTGAAATTTCAGAGTACGGACAAAGTGTTCGCGACAGAGTGAAGCCAATAAAACTGCGCGATTATCAGAAGGAGCTGGCCGAGCCAGCAAAGGAGGGAAAGAACGTCATCGTGTGCGCCCCCACGGGTTCGGGCAAAACTATCGTCGCCGCCGCTATCATCCGCCATCATCTCGATCAGACCTCCGATCAACAACCGCGACGGGTATACTGTTGTTCCTCTCAATCTAAGCCTAGTGCGACTACAGTACCATTTAAATTGACGTTATCAGTTCAGTAGAATTCGTTTATACCGATAATTTTGACCGGTTCCCCAAGTTTAGATACAAATGAATTTCGCTAACAGCTATTTATTGCTTTGCCAGCTAACCTGGTCTTCTTTGTTGTAGATAGTGTAGAAGTATACAATTAAGTCTTACTGATTTCGGTCAACGGTTATTTCGAAACAGTTGAGGGAGATTGAACACCGCTGTACGACGTTGCTAATCACATGATCGCCCAGTTCAAGTTCGATAATCGATCTAACATCAAATTCACTCAGTTACAATATCCCTACAGTATATGGCACTGTGATTAAGATAAGCCACGCTGCGACGTCGATCCAAAGGTTTCTGAAGTATTGAATTTGATTGTAGCGTTATTGTCGTCTTAATATGGTATTAGCTAACTGATCCCAAGTACCCACTTATTCAGGACCAATTTATCATCTGAAATAAAATTTGGCTTACGTGACGGAACGCTTAAAGTTCATTATAGCGATCACATTTCAGGTTGCAATGCTGGTCCCGACTGTACCGCTAGTAGATCAGCAAATGATAATGCTGCTTCAATACCTCCAGGACAAGTATTTCGTCATCGGCTTTGCTGGCGGAGAGTTCTCCGGCGTCAAGGCACCGCAAATGCTAGCTTGTCACGTCATCATCATGACTCCGCAGATTCTTGTGTAAATATTCTCGAAATTTTTCTATCAGTGACAATAGACTGGCTCATTGCACAAGCTCCCCCCCCCCTACTTCTTAAATGAAAGTTCCACGCATTCTCAATGAAATGAATGTACTGTGTATTTTTTTAGCTACCTATGACAAGTTGACAGCGTCTCATATCTTTTTATACCGTAATTATCTTACCGCTAAACAGCGTGTCATAATTGAAAGCAAATCTGACAAAATTGATTGTAAAAATGAGTAGTAATTATGAAATGCTATTATTTGTCGACTACATCCATTTTTTCAGGAATATGCTAAACAGCACGATGAAGGCGGACAAACTGAACTTTGCCGATTTCTCGCTGTTCATTTTCGACGAGTGTCATCATACGAACGAGCGACACCCTTACAACGGTCCGTATGGCTTGTATTATCGCGCGAAACGCATACATTTTCTTTTTTAAGATGCGCTATTGTAATTTCCAAGCTGTTCTTTACTTAATTTGGTGCGAAATTTTTAATGAAGCTGTTTGCACACAGCATTTAATATAAATCATAGATTTAAGAAATGTATGCAAACATCTGACAATTTTTTCCAATTCAAAAATTGTTGATTATGCTAAAGCGCTCAATACTGCGCAATTTGCATTTGTTGTCCATGAAGAATATTGAACCTAAACTTACTTTCATTACAGCTGAGCAATGAAAGTATTTGTTATATTAAAATAGGCTGTTTGGTAAACGCTAAATTCACTTGCTGGCTTTAACGTCACATAATTTAATAAAAATTGAATTTCACAAATACTCTAGCAGTACCTTTTAAGTGCTGATGGAGGCGTACCACGATTACGCAGGTCCGTCCAAGCCGCAGGTGGTGGGATTGACGGCGTCATTGGGCGTGGGATCGGGCAAGACGACCGACACAGCCATCGAACACATGCTGAGGATGTCGGCTAATCTCGCCTGCGAAAACCTCTCCATCGTCACCAAGCATATCGATGACCTCCGCGCCCACGTTCCATTGCCCGAAGACGGTTTGCACTGCGATCATCTTTCAGGGTCTTTCAGCATAATTCTCTAGTTTCGCATTCACTTTCGATACTGTTACGTTCAATATTGCAAGTTTTTTACTCAGTTTCGACGCTCTCGCATTCACTTTCGTAACCCTTACATTCAATTTCGTCAAAATAGCGGTCCAACTGAATGCAGAGATGACGAAAGCGATTGCAAGATAAACGAATTGAGTGTAAACAAATTATGATGAAAGATCCTATACCACGCCATTGATTTCATATCTCATTTTATCTTCTTACAGTTCTGGAAGAGGTCAACCCCCTTGACAAGGACGTTTATGGCGTACACATCCAGAACTTAATGCAGCAAATCGAGCTCTCAATCAAGCCCAGGTTGATAAAGCTCGCTCACCTACGCAATTGTCTTCGTCCCGAAGATGTGAAAATTCCCCAGTATCGCGAATCGGATGAGTACCAGTCGTGGTATTCGCGCCTCTTGCGCAATCGCCTCCCGCTGCTATCAAATAACGAGCTCAAGCGTGAACTCTCAAAATCCGTTCAGCTTCTTAAAGTACGGTATACTCGCATTTTCAAATCTTGGGCTGAATCAAGCATTCAGCTTTGAGTGTCGCTCCAGCGATTCTACCTATCAATCTGCACATTAAAACTAATAATACTTTTTTATAAAAGGATATTTTTTGCATAGAATAGAGAGGTTATCTTTATCAACAAAGTGCCTGGCTCAATTTCTTTTTAGTGGTTGAAACTGCGTATTCACGCGTCCAAGTATTAATACTATCAGTCGATGAGGGAAGTTCTAAAATTTGACGCCCCAGTGGGCTATATCACTTCTCTGCTCGTTCGATGAATAATGTTGTGTTCTAAATGTGAATATTAAATTATAACTCAAATATAACAAAGTCCATATCGTTACAGCTGCAATTCTGAATCGATATGGCGTTAATTATAAATTGATTGTTTTATATTTCTTATATTTCAAGTTGCTCAGTTTGCTTCTTTAGGTGTACCATCGATCTTTAGAGCTGAATTCCCACTTACCGACTGCTTTCGCTGTGCGCTTTCTTCAGTTTCATATGAAAAACTTTGCGGAAAACGCAGCCTCGTCTGCAGATCAAGAACTGCTCGATAAGTACAAAAGTAAGCTGTTCTTTATCTTTTCTTTTAACCGTCTGTCATTTATTTTTCTGCTACACTTGCTCTCTCTTTCGATAATATTTTAATTCTTGTTCTGTCGTATCTATTCCAGCGATATCCTGAATTACGAATCACAAATTTTTCTTTACTTGCATTTGAAAGCATCTAGAACGAAATATTCTAAAAGCTAGTTTAAAACTAGGAAGAGCGTAAATTCTATCGCATTGTAATAAATTTCTAGCAAATGTAGCCTAGTTTGAATATCATTGAGTCCTGAGCGGAAGACTGGTATTTTTCAGGCAAGGAGCAGTACTTGCTGGCGGCGGCGGAGGAGACGCTGAAGAAGCCGATCGTTGTGAAGCTGCGCGATGTGCTGAAGAAGCAGTACGAAGAGAAGCCTGACGCTAGGACGATCATCTTCGTGCGCACCCGCGAAATGACCAACTCTCTCACCGAATACCTCAATTATGATCCTGTTCTTGAAGGAGTCTTTGCTGCCAGTCTTACCAGTAAGTACTGGGCACTATAGACATACAGTTCAGGGCGCCTTGAGTCTCGCGTAATGTAAAGGCGTTATTTATTAACTGACAGCGTGTGTAGGGGCTATTTTCAGTTCTGTCCGCGATTATTGATGTACTCTCAAAATTTCTTCACTAATAATAGAGAAACCTTTTTTCCATGATGGTATCCGTGCTAAAGACACGCTTAAGTTGGCGCTTCACGATATCCCCTTCTGAACTTTGTTACTGACTTGAAACTTTTGACGTTAAATAAAACGTTTTAACGCTATGCAGGCGCGAACTCGTCCGCGGCGCAGGGAGGTATGGGCATGAATGAGCAGCGGTCACATTTGGAGCAGTTCAATAGCGGAGCGGTGAAGATTCTCGTGGCGACAACGGTCGCCGAGGAGGGACTCGACATCGCCAAGTGCAATCTCATCGTCAAGTACAACCACGTCAGTAATGAAGTCGCCATGGTCCAGAGAAGAGGTCCGTTATTCTGTTTTTTACTTTACTTTTTAGGTCATATCAAACGTGTCACGGTTCGCGCGCCTTATCGTGCATGACGTCATGTAGTCAGTATAGACGTACTTAGCGCCGATCGCAGGGATTTCCATATTCTTTTAGTGTTCATATGTTACGATAATTATTGTATGTAGTGGCTGTCGTGGAGGCAAATGAAATGGACGAATAATTGGTGATTAGTGTATTTCTTGTTACAAAACTATATATATTAAGAGGATAGAATTATGAGTAGATACAGGCCTGTACGACTACATTTGAACAGTGTTTTGCCGATAGGAAGAGCGCGAGAGCGCAAGATGTAGCAGATTCTGTAGTCACAACATTCTGACTCAGCGCAAATTACATGCGAATGAATAACAAGTACGAGACAGTCAGAATCTATTTGACATTCTGTTCATAGAAAACCCTAATTTGGGACTGAAATCGCGTGCCTTCGCGACATTGGCTACCTAAAAATCCTCTAATTGTTAACCTTGTCTATCAGTACCTAGTGTTAAATTGTTCTCCTCCCATAAATCCCCATCTACATTGGTCAACGCGATCTCATGACAGAAATAAATAAAGCTAAACCGGCACAGTTAAACGATATTCCATAGCTTGCCTGTTTCAGGACGCGGTCGAGCGGAAGGCAGCAAGTCGGTGTTGATCGCACAAAGTGGCTGCGTCGCCGAGAAGGAGCTTCTCAACATGCAGAAGGAGAAATTAATGGATCTCTGCCTGCAGCACCTGCGCAATCAAGGAGAGGCCTTCTTCAAAGCTCAGGTTTGATAGGATATCTTTGCTGAAAGCCTTATGTTTACTTTTTTATGTCTTGTCTTTTCCATTATCTTTTCTTTTTAATTACCGTTCCTTCTTTACTTATTATCCAGTTTTCTTTTGTTTACCCAACGTGCGATCATTTTAACCCTCCTACGAATCTCTTTGATGCACACTCTATTTAGTATTGCACAAGTCCCCTCATTCAGGTGCATGAGAAAGTTCAGGAAATGCGGTCTCAGCGCGAACTCGATAGAACCGCGTTGGAAGTGCGTCGTATCGAACTAGGTGACAAACGGTAAGCATACTCGCTCCTTGCATACTTGCTTAGTCATACTACAACCGATTTATTCATGAGCGCGGTCTTCAAGGCATACTACAGTTGCGTTGGTGAAATAATTTTGTCATAATCGATGCTCAAAGTTGGAATAATTATTGATCGAATGGAATGTATTTTAGGTTCGATTTGCTGTGCAGATTATGCAACGCGCTAGTATGCAGCAGTTACTGGATACGCCGCGTCCAGAATGCTCACTACGTCTCAGTCGACCCGCAGATTTGGCTCAGAGGGAACGTACTCCCTTTGAAGAGACCCCTTGTACGTTTCTCGTTTCTATCTTCCTTTTGAGTTCGCCTTTTCCTTCTCTAATCGAGCTTTTAAGCTATTTAACTAATTATGGGTCTTGTAACTAGAGAATTAATTAAATCACAGCATTGCACGATCCGTTCGTTGATATGATATCAACGGTTTCTGATACTATCCTTCGTTTCATGACATTTTGTATACCTGAATATATGATTTAGCTATGAGATATTATCTTCAATATATGTTATTATTTATACTTCTTTTCTGAATAATTGTTAGAAAAGTACGGGAATTATAGTAGTCATATGATATGATATTTAGTTAGAGATATAGTTAATCATTACTGCCCATAACGATTAGTTACATATGTGATACTCATTTGCATTGCGGTGGAACACAAAGTCATTTACAACTTAACCCCCAATCTGCTTTGGTCAGACTAAGTTTAATAATTCTTAATAAAGAATCAACAGTGCTCAAACTGGATTCCTTTTATTTCTCTCAGGAAATTTGCGCTTTCCCTTGCCATTGCCACTTCTCCTTGTCCATGCAATATGCACTTTCTCACAAAATCCCTACTCTCCCTGCCATTCAGGCACATGGTCTGACTACGGTAGCTGGCCAATTCGTCTGCGCGTACGAGGGTTGCGGCCACGAGTGGGGCATCATCGTCAAGTACAACGGCGTGTTCCTTCCGGGCATCAAGGCGGACGGCTTCATCATTCAATCGCTCACCGACGATCACATCGAGACCTCGCGTACCCAGAAGCGCCAGTGGTCGCTCATTGAACGAACCTTTTTCGTCGTCGATCAAATCACTGAGAAGGATAAGGTGCGGCTATTGCTCTTTTTATAAATTTTGTGGCTTTTTTCTTCTTTTTTATTTTTCTTCCTATTTTGAAATGTTCGATGGAAAGAATTGTTTTGATTTTAGAAGCGGATGCTGAAGGGGTTGCTCGCGTTATCGTCAGAGAGTCAGGCGATGTTGGAGGAGCAGGCGAACAAGGCGGAGGCCGATGCAGCCGAAGAAGCGCGCAACAAGGCGAATATGAGAGAGCGACAGCGACTCGATGCCGAGGCCGATGACGCCGCCGTCGATGACGACTTTTAATTCTTCTTGTAATGTATGGTCGTCATTTCTTAGTTAGTAATAAGATAATAAAGTATTGGTCCCGCAGCGATAAAGATTACTGGCGTGGACCCCGTAACGAATGTGCCCAATTTAGTTTTTTGACATTAAGCGTGTTACGGTATTCCGTTCGGCTCTCAGTTACTGATTAGGAAATAACAACTACAAAGTCAATATTTCCCGATCAATAACAAGCAGTCTTAGATTGGATAAGGCAAACTGCTTTGAACGTATGTAGCGGTTTTTTTCCTATCAATTTACGCACGTGCAAACCAAGAAATAATTATCTTTCGTGGTGAAAAAACGGTGTTCAAGCATCGCAAAGCGAGCTATCTTTGCTAGCTACAGTGCCTGGTGAGATTTCTTGTCACTGATCAAAAAATTGTAACTGTATACTTTTACAGATTCTTCCGTTCAGGCCTTCTTTAACTCAGAAGTTGGCAGAGTTCAACGCCTTGCTCACCGCTTCTTCACTTGTTTTTTTTTTGAAGTGGCAGTTCTTCTGTTTCTTTTCTTTTTTGGCTGTACGGTTCCTCTTTTATTGTATTTTCAGCAAGAGTGATGTACGGTAGGAGAGATTGTAAAAGAATGAGAAAATGCATAAGTGAAATTATTGGCACAGTGTCCCTTATTCAAATGGTAATGGCCTACATCGCAGTAATCGACCGATTCAAAACTCGTATAGCGACCACTTGCTGCCTTAAACTGTTCGGAAATATTAAGAGTAAAAACACACCGAAACGCTAACGTTTTGGTTCGGGTTCAGGGTCAGCAATGGCAAACCACTATGAAATATTGCATTTGGCGTCTTAAAAAATGATCAGAGTGGTAAAGTGTTACAAATGGTTATAGTTATAAATTTAAGTGCAACCGGTAGTTTTCGTGTCACCTTGCTATATATTTATTGTCAGGAAATGTGCAGATATGATGCAATTGATCGCTATGCATTTTTATGTAACACTGCTACCAGTTTTGAGTGAAATCTATTTTGTGTGCCATTGTTATGCAGCTGCGGTTAAGGCAACCCCGATGTCTATTAATTTTTTGTTTAAATTTGGCGCGCTTAAATCCGAACAATGGCCGTGTTACAAATTAAATTCTCAGACGATTGTCTCTTCTCCGCTATCAAATTGTCCCTCTTGTGTCGGTTGGCTCTTTCCCACTTTTTTCTTTGTAATCAGTCAGAGAATGCAGTTCTTTTTGCAAAATAAGAATGACTAGATCGGTATGATATCAATCGTAGATGTTTATTGGATGTTTTCTTTCACTATGTCATGGTTGCCAATTGATCTGCCAAAATCAGCTTTGTTTCCCACTGTCGCCCAAAAGAGAGACCGGTTAGCTGTTGAATGCATTTATTGACATCATGTCCTTGAATATGGAATTGATTACGACATTATGAAATTGAAGGTTTATTGTAAACGAAATGAAACTCTTCTACAACTTTGTAATAAATTTACCAGCTGAAGAGATCTGAAGAGCGCGTCATCGTCGCTCTTGCCTTTAATTAGCTCTACTGTGTCGTACAGGTACGATATGCCCCATTTTCTGGATTGCGTCAAAACAGGCCACACGTGCATGTGTTAATTTTTACAGTATGCTGTGTGCATGTACGCATGACGTGGTGTAACGCAATCCGAAAAGAGGGACGTATCGTATTTGCATCTACTGTGTTGCTTATTAATAGGGATCGACATTATATGGCGCAACTACAGATGGCCACTGAGGCGCACCTCGCGATCGACGCTCAATAATTTTTTGGTGTGCCGCCGAAATCCAGGCGTAACCACAACTGTCAGCAAATTTCAAGATTGCTGGTATTTCAAATTTCTGTCTTAAATCAGTTATATTTAAGCAGCTTGTGCGAGACAGTGGCAATAGATAATTAACGTTTTCGTTACGCCTCTGCTTCCCTCGCACCAAGGGAGTGCAGCGAGCGCAAAAAAGAGTCCAAAATTGGAGGTTCATAATAAACGTGCGTCATTGTCGCTAGCTGTCGTGTCGTTAGCTGTCATGTGACCGTTAAAATACGAACACTGGTTGTGAAAAACCCGTCGCTGACATTATAGCTCTCAATTAACGTGCATTGAGGACTGGTTCATTGGTTGCTGGGTAGCAGCTCTAATTCACTATTGTGTCATGATTGTTGCATCGTAAAGAGCTGAGCGGAGTTATCGATTGACGATTTTTGCGATCGATTATTAAGAAAAAGAGCGAAATTATTTATGCGTTCTTGGTCGCGCAAAAACGTGAATCATTGCCATTCACGACGACTGCTCGATCCTTTAGCGATAAGTGTAACATTTTTTTAACTCGCCAACCTGTCGCTAGTCGCTGGGCAAATTTAATGTAAGAAATTACTTTATTTTGGCTTCACGCGAACTTAATGGTGCTCTTTGCGGCCCTGTGGGAGGTCAATTTCGTAATGTTTAACAACTGCGAAGTTGCGAAGCGTGATGATTGGTCGGAAAATGACCAATCATCGCGTTTGCAATCTCAAAATTGTAACAGTTCTATAAAAATAGGTCCTTAGGTCACGTTCTCATTGCCATTTGCATCCGACTTGTCTGCACTGCCAAGTAGCAAGTTGAGAAATAACTGCTATCGTAGACGATAAATGATTGTGGGATGATACGGTCCCGTCTGTAAGTTCTGCGGAAAAGTCTGCACAGATGCGTGCAAACTGACCATACTGTCGCCGAGCAAAAGTCAGGCGAACGTTCGTTGACAAGTGACGGCTGATGCCGACGTTGATGGCAACCTACACGCCCCTCGGCCCGCAGCTTGACGGATAGATGCGTTGCGCGATATTTCATAATATTCAAAGTGCTCATTTGCGGAAACGGATTAGGACGCGCCTGTCTGAACACGCGCAGAAAATTTACCGTAGCCATTCACGTGTTGTCCGGGTAACCATCTTTCTTTTATTCGTTGTCAAAATAGACAGATCGAATGGACAGTCTTTTGCGCAATATGATGAGCGGAGCTGTCTGTATTCCTGCGGATCAAAAATCAATGGCCTTATAATTACTCCTCATATCCAACAGTTATAAAAGGCTACATGTGATGTCATTTGTTCCTCTTGCGCCCATCTCTTGAGTCGTTTATTCCAAGTGAATTCCGCAATGTGAGCATCTATGCTCTTTGGCCGAGGATAGGCAGCAGAGATAGAACAGACCGAGAGGAAACCATAAGATACAGCATCCAATGATCATTACCAGACAACAGGTGTTGGTCGTTTCCATAATAATGCCTTGCTAAAATGATTTTTTCGCAGTTATACTACAATAGGATCGTAGGTTAATTCACTATCTGCTCACTTATTTTTTATTGCGACTCTGTGCGCTCTTGAATCGCGTTACTTGGGATATTGATTTTTATCCGCCAGTTCGATGCCACGGGACAGTTCAGGCTAGTTTGGCTAGGCTTAGTTTGAGCATGATTTTAGGCTTGGACGGAGGGAGGGTGCCTGCTGGCTTGGTATATAAACCCCGAAAAATGTTCACTATTTACGTTGTGAACCTTTTTAAAAAAGGGTCACCAAGTTTTTAAAAATCGAGTGATTTTCATGTTGACTAGTTTCCACGAAAAATTTACTCAAACACCCCAGCTATCGAAAATCATAAGGTGTGGAATGCTTTTGGAAGATATTTTGGACGTCCATGTACGAGCAACTGAAGCGCTCAAGTGGCGATCACTATGCACCTATCAACCGGCAACCCGCACTTTTGACTGACTGATTATTGTGCTTGATTTTTGTCTTAAAACTTCACCCTGTGCAAAAAATACTAGGCGCACGCCGCTGATTGAACGGCGAAATTCAAGGACTGTACAGTTATCAAGGAATTGATTCATGAACTCGCTCGTCTATCGGTGTACTTGTGACCGCCGCTCTATAGTCGTCATTTTTCAATCAGTAACGAGAAAATGTAGTTTTAGTCTTGTACCAATAAAGTTTAATAGTGTGAACGCCGCAGCAAACGTGCTCAGTTTAGCTTTCGGTTCTAAGAATGTTACGGTGTTCCCTTCGGCTCTCGAACACTGATCGAAAAATGACGAATA
>NIUQ01001088.1:0-35135 GCA_002796945.1 Plectus sambesii | reverse complement strand
CCCGTTGAGAATCGCCAGCTGACTGAAGACGTTGATGATATTGAGCAGTTTGACGAACAAGTAGAGCAAGGTGATGTACATTCCGCAGTGGTTCGACAGTACTTTCGCTGAAATTTCTTTCAATAGACATGCAAGTCAAAGGCAAAATGTTCAAAAGGAAAGAGTGATAATCGAATACTGTTGAAAGCAATTTTCGGTTTTTTTATAAAGAGCAAATAAAATGGTCTTGGTGAGAGAGCAACCACGCTATTATCTACTTCATGCATGCTACCGTAGCGCGCGCTTACCGAACAAGCTTTTATCGTCGCTACCAGAGACTTGATGCTTTAGAACATCGTCAAAGTACTGGGCGAGATCGGTCATATCTTCTTTTTTCTGAGTCTTCAGTACTTTGAGCTTCCCCACTTTTTCGGTCGTCATTGCGTGCTGCATAATTGATGTAATGTCCAATCCTAATGTAAAAAATTGCGCTGTTACAAATGGTTCCTATAGTTAAGAAATAGAAATTATAATAGAAAATTGAAGTTTTGCCTATCGCATAAGGCTGCTGTGGAAATGGTTACAAAAAGGTATGTGGCACGGCCCGCGTCCCGTTGATCGGCATGCCCGAAGTTAAACGAACAATAAATGACGTAATCCTGGCGTGGTTCTTTGGATACGGTAGTTTGAAAGCAACTTTAAACAATAAACGCCGACAACTCATTGCCATAAAAATTATGGATCCATATTTATTTGAATGCAGTTCTTGATTAATGCAAAAGAGTTTACAAAAAACAACCATGGAATTTAAAATGTGACTCATCAGTGTGTGCGACAGATGCTACAATCACCGCTGCTGCGGTCAAAGTATTGATGGTTTAAAATTTATTTCCCTGCCCGGTCTTCCTCTGAATAAGGCTAATTTTTAGCCAGCTTAGTAAAATCCTTAATCTGAGCTTCAATCGAAATATAAATCTGAGATCCATGCCAAAGCATAAAAAAAGTTGGTGAGTCAGCAATACTTGGGGCGAAGCCAGTCTTTGACCTTTGCCGAGTCGAGACCGTTTCATGAGTCAGTTCACAACAAACCTGCTTTCCAATGGAATGCTCTCCAGATAAATCTGGGAAAATAGAACAGGAACGCCTCGAGCGCCAGAATGAGTGGAACCCATTGGTAGTACTTGAGTCGCCGATTGCCCCGCTCTATTAGGGAATTGGGCATTTCTTCCTCCATCGCTACGTAGTAGGTGCTTTCGACAAAACAGTAGTTCTCCACGTACTCTTCCCAGCCTCTCTAAATGAAATTCTTCACAGAGCCATTTCGTTTTTAAACATTTTAAAAGTCATAATAATTATAGTGAGTAGGCGGGAAATAATGTGCTTCGATTTTGCGAAACTGTTCGGTAATTTGAGCGGCCATCAAGACAGTTATAATAAAGTTTCGAGATTGCGTGCATCACACCATAGCGCCCGAGTAGATCGAGGGCAGACATACGCACCCTAGGTAATATAGGGTTGCGTGCATCACACCATAGCGCCCGAGTAGATCGAGGGCAGACATACGCACCCTAGGTAATATAGGGGACGCCCCAAAAGGTTTGCATTAAGAGAAAAGGACCACTCCATTAAGCAAGCTTTTCGCGACCTCTCTTTAAAATATAGCCAATGTGAGTGATGAAGATTTTTGGGGGGAATAAACGTCCCATCCGACAAACCACTGCCTTCCAAAGCCTGCGTTCATACATGTTTCACCTAAGAGTAACCTATTCATTACCTTAAAGAACGGGCTTGCTGTCAGTTGATTGCTAACACTTTAAAAGTAATTGCCATACCTGAAACTGAGCGGGTACCCAGCATTCAAGGGGACTGCCGATGTACTGACGACAGGCGACGATGATTGAGAAAAGCACGATGAGCCAGTTGGTGTAGACGTAATTAAGTCTGTCCACAACATCGTCGTCGTACTTTGGCTTAAACTTACTCACAAAACTAAAGATTTGGTCGAATAACATTGTCTTGTCCTTTTCTGTAAGCAACTGTAACAATGAAATGTGCACATTAAGCAGCTAAATAAGTCGGAAATTTGAGTAGCATAGAAATGAAAATGCACATAGGTTAAGTTACCAAGTGACTCACCTACAGGGTGCGGCATAAGTTCGTTCTGGAAATTCCGAACATTCCCATTTTGCGGTTAATAAAGAATGGAAGCTGGTTTCAGTTTCTAATTATAGCTTATTTATTCCTCTTTCTATTGTAGCGAAACGAATTTTTAGTAGCGTTAATTTTACAAGGTTTTTACAATGAGCAAATTCGCGAAGAATCATCAAGCTCTTCACGGAAGGCCGGCGCCAATTTGAAATTGTTCGGGAACTTGCCCCGCTCAAGATTTCCCAACGATTGGTTTCAAAGACGATTCAACGGTACAAGGAACTCGGCAACTCGCAGAATCACCCACGATCCGGTCGCCCCCGCAGTGCTTCCACAGCAAGGAATGTCAAAATCGTGCGCGACCGCCTTCGTCGGAATCCACAAAGGTCGGCAAGAAAAATGGCTCAGGAAGATCGAATTCAGCGACAGATCTCTCCGACTAATTCTGAGGAATGAACTCAAAGTCAAGCCCTACAAGAAGAAGTAGGGGACTTTTCTTCGCGCTGATGCCAAAGTGAATCGCGTCAAAAAATGCAAAGTCTTCCAAACCCGGCTCGCAGACGAAAAGCACAGGTCGATCATTTTTTCTGGCGAAAAAATTTTTACAATCGAATAAGCCTTAAATTCACAAAACGTGCGCATGTGGACGGCCGATCCATCCCATGCTCAGCGCATGTTGCGCGGAAGCAGGGCGCCGTCAGCGTCATGGCCCGGAACGGAATTACTTCCGACTGCCGTACTCCCTCCACATTTTCAAAAAAGGCACCAGAGTCACGGCGAAAGTATATCAACAAGAAGTCCTAGATGGTGTGCTGGAGCCGTGGGCTCAACAGCACTTCGCCAACCGCCACTGGTGCTTTCAGCAGGATTCCGCTCCTGCCCACAGGGCAAAGTCGGTTCAAGGATGCTACCGTAACCGAATCCCAGATTTAATTGCGCATGAAGATTGGCCGTCTAGTTTACCGGATTTAAATTCGATGGACTTTGCTGTCTGGGGCATTCTGACGAAGGATATCTCCGCTAAATATCACAAAAGCGCCGCCTCGCTGGAACGAAAACTGAAGGCGGCGTGGGCGAAGATTCCTCAAGGAAAGTTGCGCGCCGCAGTCGATGTATCACCTCGAAGAGTTAACGCGTGCATTAAAGCGAAAGGCGATAATTTCAAATATCCTTTCGGCGTTTGATTACTTGTTATCTACTAATCATTTCTACTTAGTGCTTTTTCTGTTTTCGTTATTCTTTAGCAAGAAACACAAATTCAAACTCCAGAACGAACTTATGCCGCACCCTGTAGAACCACACGTCAAACACTTATTTTTGCAGAGTCCCTACCGGGTTTTCTCGAAAATAAGCCCCGGGCTTATTTACGAGAAATAACATTTTCGAGCCTCAACATTTTCCTCTAAAATACGCCCGGGGCTTATTTTCGAGAAATTCAGAAATTGCAGTATTTTGCCCTCCAAATCATGAAAATAACATTACACATAATTTATGAACATACTTTCCAAAAAGTAAGCCTAATGCACTCAATAATACAGAAGAGCAGATAAACGCAACCGATTTCGACTATTCACCGCGTTTTTTGCGATTATTTTATTGCAAAATCGTGTCGTACTATGAAATAACATGCGTATTTAAGTACGCCCGGGCGTATTTTCGAGAAAAGGCAACAAAAGTGGTATGTTTTTTGACGCGGTCGGAATAATTTTTTGACCGAAAATAAGCCCGGGGGGTATTTTCGAGAAGGCTTTCGAAAATACGCCCGGGGAGGGCTTATTTTCGAGAAAACCCGGTAGTCTCTATCATACTGAGGCATTTTTCTGCCAACTCTTGCTGTGAAAAATCCTTAGCGGCTATCTTAAATCGCCTTTATAATTTCGAAATTAGAAACGTCCTATTCAGAATATTAATCATAGAATAAGCCTGTCTTACTACGTCACGAGATATTAATATTTTCATCATAAGGGATTCATGATGATTTCGCGCTATTTGCTGTTTTGCAAAATTACGATAACAAAAAGTTATAATCATCCTTAACATGTCGAATAAACATGAAAATTTTCAATTTTAGACAAGTCAAAGTCACAGACTCCTTACTGCTCATATCTGCTCGACTTCAGTTCAATCAAAATAAGCCAATCGGCACTCTCTTAGCCCTGTTTATTGCATATTTCTGTAGCCTATCAGTTGGTCGATCAAATGAGCTGACCTTTTGGATCTGTCTCGTATGACTGTCTGACCTATAACTTTTGCAATAATAGTCGTCATCCCACGCCCAATAGAAAGTGCAACAGTTCTAATTGCAACAATCTCATGTACACAGTCCTCCAGCATTGAAAAACTGATCGAGCGCTAGAGGGCTGCAATTTAACCACCCGCAGTATATTTCTCTTCAAAACGATCACTTTCAGTCGGATTCGGATTGATAAATCAAAATGGCGTCGGTTTGAGCGGTCTGGCGCAAGCGCTTTCCGGTACTGCGCTGTTGATCAAATGGCGCGAATGTGCGCCGAAGGGATGCGGAACTGACATATCTCTCTCTCACACACTTCACACTGAGGCGCCGAATAGACCGTTGGCTCGAGCTCGAGCCAGTCGCTGACGGTTTTTTATCTCGCGCTTGTGATTGAATCAAAATGTCCAGTGCCACAGCTGGTACGCGCTGCGAACGAGAATTGCTCGTATCTTAATAACACCACAGCACACATGTACACGACTCATTTCTGATGTTGTTTTACTTACGTATATGGCATGTGAGGAAGCATAACTGTATTCGGCTGCCTCAAATGTTCATGCTCAATGTTCTAGTCTTTCAGCTCTCATCAAAGCATTAAATATCTTTTTCGAATATTGCCCCTCAAACAGCTTCTTTTCGTTTCAGTCCATCAATCACAACCTCAATGATACATTATGGGTATTAGTGTTTCGGCTAAGCGGAAGCTATGTTCGTTTCTGATACTGCATTATTCATTTGTGAGAAGAGGTGATATTCTGAGAATTGATAAAAGAAGTTGTTTGGGGATGCGCTGTTTCGGAAAAATCTAGTTCAAGCGCAGTTAATGCGCTGTTCTCTGCAAAAACGCTGCCTTCTCACTTACTACAGTAATCTAGTTTCTCTATAGGCGTATGCAGTGGGATCAGCCTCTATTTACCTTTAATGCACAGAATGTGATCACAGTCATGAAAAGATATATAACTTTAGCAAGCTCACATCAACCAGGCCATAATAATAGAATTGCTTCAATTAAATGATTACATAGAAAGCAACACTTAACATAGTGAGGAACTCGAAAAAGAAATACCATAGGCTCTCTATCACCGTTTTCGTCGGTAAAGTTTTGTTTATTTAGTTTCTTAAACTAAGAAATATAAAAAGACCATGTCAAATTACTGAGCCTTCATTATACAAACAGAAACCACAATAATACTCCAAGAACGCAACGGACACTGTCAATCCAAGATAGCTTTCATTTCTGAGGAGCGATGCAACTTGGAGGAAAATGTAATAGTTCGGGATCGGGAAGCCCCGGTGTCATATCCCCGAACCAAAATTCGGTCCGATAGAGAGTTGGTGCTTCAGTAATTGATGCATTGTTAGAATGTCTATCGAAGAACGTTTCCCAGCCAAGCATAACGTCTGCAAATAGTAATGCTTTTAGAAGAGCAGAATAACTCCTTATATTTTTCAAACGCTTGATACTAGAGTCCACTCTTTAGACGGAAACTCCTTTCTAAAGTCCAACTGAGCAAAACTGAGCGGTATGCATTTGGTAGTGTCAAATTCGAATATTTTTGCTTAAAATTTAGAGCTTTTTGGTTTAAAAAGCTTTAAAAAGTCAAAATATGCAAATAAAGTAAGAACTATGGAATGCTCATGCTGCTATTATAAAATATCTGAACTGTATGATTATGGGTTCTTGACCGTTTTGTGCGCAGAGTTCATAGATGTATTGCAATATTTCAGCGTTTATGAACGGCCAAAGTAGCGGCGACGTTGAAATTATTCGTACTTTTTGCCCCAATTACTACTTAAGCAATATTGAGCATGCGATTCTTGAACTATTTATCATCTGTATGAAACTCTGAGACGCAAACAAGTTTTTAGACAGCCAAAGAAGGAGAAAGATTTCGTTCAAAAGTCGGCTTTTGCCGCTTATGATTAATTACGCATGGTACTAGCTTAATGTTTTCCTTTCTGTACCTTATGTAGCACAGAGTGTCATTAATATGTCCAAGTAAAGACGATAAAAAATTGTAACAGTACTGCTAATCTTCCTCCCTTTAGCTACTGTTACTTATTTTACTGACATCGCCACATTCTCTCATTCTTTTGCATTTAACAGAAAACCTGAACTCCTCCTAATGGGCATTAATAATTGTTGATTTCAAAGCGAATATCAGGAAAAATAGGCCAGCCTGCCGTTCCCTTTTAGTACGGACAAAACATGGTTAGGGTGTTGGTTTCGACCAAAGTCGCAGTATTTGAAGTGAACAAATAACTTTGCTCTTTAGTCTGATCAGTACCAAAAAACTATAGTGGATTAGTTTAAGTGGTTTTTGTTTGTTTTTGGGTCAAGTTTTCAAATTCCCATGGCTAGTCGAGGAGGATACAAAAGCTTTTTTGTAAGGAAAATAGGAAGAGAACCAAACCGTCGCGACACAAAAATGTACTTACAGTTTGTCTGGCTTGCGTAACTAAACATGACGGAAGCAGTCGATCCTTGGTAGTTGATAGCAGGATCGCCGCTGTACTTAATGACGTCGTAGCCTTGATTGTTAATCTCCAGCGTTTCTTTCCGGACGTAAGCCAATTTGGCTAACCCAAACTGAGTGATGTATTGGACATAGTTCATATGGGGTATATGATCGCAGTGCTAAAATAAAATCGTTTTGCTCAAATGCATGAGTACTATGGGTTGCAAAATTGATATTGAAAAGCCGATCAACGTCAGTTTCTGCATAAATTAGCTTCAGTTTGGCATACATGAATATCGCGGACTGGCAAAAGTGTGTGAGGGGATTTTTGAGGTTGCAGCGCCCACACAGGCCACTACCACTCAGCGTACCATAAAAGCCCTCTAGCGTGTCCCCTCTTTGAACGAATGTGTGCCACTAAAAACAATGATGCTTTCTAAATCAAACATAACACTTTCCAGTGCAAAGAGGACATTTTTCATATCGATTTGACTTGAAAAATGTCCTTTTTAATTTGGAAAGTAGTCTTATTAGAGTGGAAATGGTAAATATGTATTTAACGTTGTTGCAATAATCCTAGATTCGGTTAATAGCACCATAAAAATAATGAGAATTACATGGCTTTGATTATATTTGCGGAACGGTATGACGGTTAAGTCATTTCTCAGCAAGTAAACCTTGTCACTCACACAGCTTGATTGACGCATCGACAAAAATCAATAACCAATGCTACCTGGTAAATATTTTGGAGCAACCTACATCAATTAAGAAAGATGAAATCTCTAATGCTTACTAAAATAATATTTCAAAACTGGTTACAGCTCATCAAGGTGTTGAACAAATCAAGCAACTTTTTCAAAAACACTTCAAGACAGACAACAAGCGAATGAATTTTCTGACTTACTCGATGCGCCCTTCGCAAAATTTTTGCAAAATGGTGCTGTTCAATTACTATTCATAACGATATGCAGAACATTTCGAACATCGCAGCGTCAGCAGGATTTTAAAGTTTCAGTAGTTAATTACCGTTATTAAATTCGAAGTGTTTGTACTCCGCCTTATTGTTACTTGGTAAGCGTCGACTTCCGTAATGAAATTTTGAATTTGAACTTCCATGCCGATAGGTTCTCCAATGATGTGCAATAATCGTCTGTTCGTATTATCTTGATACCATTGAGACGAAACGGTCGTTGTCTTAAACATTTTCGCACTTGCAAAAATAGAGAAGCATAAACAAGTTGAAAAATGTGCAAACTAATTTATGGAACATGCTATCTGTTTGATGGAGAAAGAATGCGTGAGTAAACTTTCAGGATCAACAAAGAAGGTAAAAAAATTATTGTTATGGATGAGTGCTATCGGGATTGTCAAATCATAATCTATATTAAGCTTATTTGGCTTAAACTTGCATTAACAATCGTCGGTTTAGATTCTCTCATTTGGCCCTTGAGTTGTAGCCCTAGAGGTTTTATGAGAAAAATTCATTCTCAAATCACTTAGTGCTAGTACGTAGACGATACGCCGTGTTCGACCGGATTGCGCTTTAACATGCCACACGCGCATGCACAGCATACCGCAGTAAATCAACGCATGAGCGTGTAGCGTATTCGGCTGTACACTGGCCGGATGGGGCGTATCGTTGTCATCCGACAGAACAAAAGCAATTAGTGAAATTGAGTGCGCCGTGCATCTCAATCGCGCGCCCTCCGTTAAATACTCGTGCAAAGCAGAGAGGGTTAATCGGGTGTGCGAGCTGCTGTAAGTAGAAATAAATTGGGTGGGATTTAATTTGGGTGACTGGCCCAGTTCGACCATCTGAATGGTTGGCCGGACCATAGAATTCATTCAGCTTCCATGCAATAATTTCTCGTTTTACAGTATCTGTTTCAGGTCAACTTCAGCTACTCAAATGGGGATAATTTATTTTAAAAGCCAGTAGACAATACAGTGACATATAATGAATACTTATTTATCGGGAAATGTAAAATTTAAAGGTGGCGTGCTTTTTAATAGGGTGAAAATGTGCTGAACACTTACGTCATATTCTTCGTGACTTTCGTCGGAACTATTTGTGCTGTCGTTTTTTCGATTTACCACTGTGAACGTTCCTGTTTTGCTCGATTGGTCTCGGAAAGGTTGCATTTCGTTCAAATTTGCATTATTTGCGTCCGACTCATTTGAATCATCTAAATACATATCGAGCGTCGAGCATCACTCAAAAGTTTCTCCATTACAGCAACACTTGTTATTCGATTGTCAAGAGTTCATTTTTAATTTATTTGCTTTTCCATAACAAAAGGCAGAGTGTTCAAGGCACTTTAGTGTTAGCATTGCTAATAGGAAATGAAGAAGAGAGCATTGAGAGCATAGTAAACATGTTCGTTCGATGATGTATAATCTGAATTTTGCATTATTCCGTCGAAATAAGCTCCAAAGAAGATTCAGTTTAGAGAAGACGATAAACGAAAGGAAAAAGCAAGAATCGTAGAGTGCTCTGGTTGCTCTATTCAAAAATATTATGCGATTTCGATTTATAATCTTTTAATTTGCGCACGAAATTCAAAAATTTAATGTTAATTCTTCAACTTGTCATCACTTGAGTAGCATCCTAAGATCTTTATGTCTAATTTCCATAATATACTTATTTTGATGTAGCCAGTTGTGGAATTCAAATTCTGCGTGACTGAATGCACTTCATTAGGCCAGCTGGCTGACTGACTTGTACTATATTTTCGGAATCCTCAAATTGCCTGACCCATACCTGTTCTGCTGACGGAGTAGACGAGGGCACCGACGCCGAGACCGATGAAGAGAAGAGCGAGGACGACGCGGAAAAGGGCCGCTGCGCAACTTGTGCCCCCCACGAGCGACTTACGCGATACCAATGATAGGTCGTCGCCTTCTATGTTCTTATGGCCAATGGAATGCTGAGCAATTGTGCTCGCCATTTTTCAGAGTCGCTTTATGTCGATGTTAAGCTTCGTTTTTGATGGTAGTAAGAAAGAGATAAACAGCGCTTCAATACATACGCACGAAGTTTTAGGCTTCTGCAAACGTCAAACAGAGATACGAGTCTTTGGAAGGGCGGTTGCGCGTTTGTAAATCAAACTGAATATATAAAGCCAAATATTTGCTGATGGGAATAATAATGCAAGAAAAATTATGACCTGTTCATATTCAGAAAGAATCTATGGCTTCAGTTGCAAAGTGCACCAAAAGAATACATTCATAAATAATCAGCAATCGTACTTTTTGCTAGCATTTTTAAACATAATCGATGGAATCTTTCTTTACTATAAACAGCTCTTACAGCTCATAAAAGTCCACGACACAAGAGATTAATAATAATATCGGTGATCCAAATTACTACTTCTGTAAACAAGCTTATTTCAGCATTCCACCTATCCGCTTATAAGCTAATATTACTTTCTGTTCTCAAGCTACTCGGTCAAATTGGCGTACGACCATGTTGAGCACACTGATCAATGGTCGGTTGTAATGTGACGGCTTAACATTGACGCACGCGATAAGCGACGTTTTATCGCTAAACTTTAACTGCCTTACAAGCGCGTTAGCTACTGACTGACCGACGCCTATACATAACATGGGGCTCTTCCAATCGCTCAAATTTCTGTTCATTATGTATTTCCAGTCAGCGCTATCTCAGTAAACAACGACTTAGTCAATAAATCACTAAAAAATACTTATTTCAGTCATTAAGTAAAGTCCATTAGATTATAGTATGGTTAAGTACAAAAAATGCGGTAAAGTTAACTACAGGCAAATGCGGGCAGCTGTCGAGCAGAAAGTGCGCTATGTAACTGCGCTGCTGTACTTTGATTTTTCGTCCACCGATGCCATATTTACTTGGCCGCATTACCGATTTTGCAAGTGTAGAGTGAAAATTCTGCAAGACACGCTAAAGTACTGTAAAGTGAAATTTCGTCGGTAATCTTTAGTTAATTGAAGTGATTGATTAAATCAAAGGGTGATCGAGAAAGTCAGTAAAGTTAAGTGAAGAGTTTATCGAGATAACACTGTTGCCAGCATATTTCGGCGTTCTCGGAACAACGAAAGAGACACTAGCGAGGAATGTTTTCTGTGCCAACTCCTGCTTATCAGCTTAATACTATAAGGCACGCAAAAGCCCCAGACACCTGAGTCTATTTCAAGCAAACAGTTCAAATTCTAGCAATATACGATAGTAAGCGCAATCTAAACTTCATTATGGGCACTTTTTATTTAAGGCTGAGGGTGGAATCCAATTATTGAAAATTTTAGTAAAAAATGAGCATTTGGCATAGGAGAATCTTAGAATAATGAAAGTGAGCAAAAGCAGCTCGTTTCTTCTGCGAAAGCTTCAATAGTTCGTTGATAATACGAAGCCCCGCCCACATACTTATGACACAGGACGCTCTCGCACTTGTATTGCATAGCAACAGAGAACCAGTTGCTATGCAACACGCTACACTTAATGATGTGATTTTATGGATTAATCATCCATATTCGGTTCTGATTCATGTTCTTATGATACCCCAATATTGTACTATATAGAATATGTGTAACCGGTACTACGATCCTGAACCGGAACCGGAACCTTTAATTAATTATTCGCGCTTCTCACATAAATAGTCACAATGATACATATAATTGTTACAAAAGGTTACAGCCTCTTATTCTGTAGGTGAAATTTATGGTACTAGTGGCGAAATGTCACGGCGCGTATTAATGTGAATTGGCACAATTTCTTGCAAAGTTCGCTGTTTGAACGAAAAACTCAATTGATCGACAGGAATCCAAGTTTATTGCGCGGTTTGTTTGAAATAGACTCAGGTGTCTGGGGCATTTGCGTGCCCTATATAATAATTTCCTTGCAATGTAAAACAAAATTATCCTAATATTGTGTTTCTGAACACATCGCTGAATAAGTACACTCGATTTTCTATAGCCCGAAAGCGCAGCTTTGTTTGAGGAAAGCTTTTCGCAAATAGACACTCAAGAAAGATGAACATTGAAAACTCGAAGATCTTCGAGTTACTTGTTTCAGAGACAACGCCATATTGGAAGTTTATCACTCGTGCAACTGCCAACAGTTATTGGTCAGAAAAGAGGATAGTGTAAACATATAAGGTCGAGTGAAACTTTCGACAATGAGTACTCAATTTATTTCTGCGTTAACTCATATGTGAGTGGTTGATGTCATACCATGTGAAAAAAGACCCCAAATAAGTGTCGAGTCATCGTGCAAGAGATCGCGCTTGCACTGATATTCAAAATCGATGTATTCTGCGAAAGACCCTACAGCCGATAGCTGCTCGGAACATTAGAGTTTATTGGCATTTACGTACTATTCCACTTTCTGTACCTTGATTTGTGTATATGCGCATGCCCCTCAGTTATACCATTTTTATAACGATTAGTAGTTTTTGTGGTCATCATAAGAAGGTATATATGCTTTTCCTTCAAACATTTTTCCTCACACACCTTTCAGTCCTTCAAACTTTTGTATGATGGATACAGAAATGTATCAACAAACTGTTCGATTCGATAGCCATATATTTCTTTCGTGCCTAATTGATAGCAGTGAAGGGGGAGGGTCTCAGGATGTATTGAGCCACCTCTCATAAACTTCTAATAACTTTAGGCTTACTTGGTTTCGCTGACTTATTGCAGTTATTGGTATTTCATTATTTGCTGCTCACTACTGACAAATCTGCAAAGTTTTAAGTCAAGGTGCAGCATCATTTTCTGTTTAAAACAAAAAGTAAACAATGTGAAGTTCATTGATATATCAATTTTTATTTTACAATAAGCAATCATAAGTTAAGCAGACGGCGTTGGCCAAACAAGTTGATGTGAGTTCCGAAGAACGGCGAAATCTATTTTTTAAACGAAAGAGGTAAACAGCGCTGGCTATTTGAAATGTACCCAGGCTCGATTTTGCTTCACAAATGCAGTAATGATAAATAGAGCAACTTACTAAATCTTGTAAACATAATAAAGAATACACAAAGTTAATTACAATATTTTCATTCTATTAGTTGTGCTGACACTATCAGTCGAAAACTAAAGTAAAATATTGTATAAAAACTAATATCAGCCCTTGACTTGGAAGAAATTTCCGGCCACCGGATCACCGAGTTGGTATTTATTAGCAAACTTGGCTACTCGCCAGTTTGGGCGATTGGTATCGTTACAGTCGACGTCCATAATTTGCTCCTTCTGCTTATACACAAGCAAAACGTAGCGGTGTAATCCTAAAAAGCAATTTTATTGTCTAAATTTAATCGCTCGCATAAGAATTAAATGCAACCACGGCTGAGCTAAGAAACTTTGAGTACGTAAAACTCTATATCGCCTAATAATTGCGAAACAATGTATGACTTTTGAGAATATCTTACCGTATTTATTCAAATAGTACGACACGTTGTACTATTTTGCGAAGGGACCGTACCATGTCATACTATTAGAGAGTGTCGTACTATTAGAATAAATACGGTATATGTAAGGCTATATTAATACAAGACATGGTATGGACCTTCTACATTTCTTACTTAATTCATTTTTTCTATGGGTTTTAAGTAAAATTATGTTCAATACGGAAAGGATTCAAAATAAAAGCGTTTGTGTAATAAAGTTTCTCTTGGATAATCTTCAAATGAGTACACTTTTTGTCTTCAACTCTACTATTTAAAAATAATTTTCTCGCTTTTGAACAAATTTTGCTTCATAAAATTTTGTTTTCTCACTAATTTTAGCCATTGTTGATGAATGGCGCGCCGCAAATTAAGACAATTAATACTGAGCAATCATTTCGAGATAAATGAACTATGGAAAAACAAACCGCTCTTCGACGGAGGGCTGGGACCTTGGTAGACGGTACTAGTGCGTCCAGACGAAATGTCCTTGCCCTTCACGTTCACGACAAGCCAATGACGCCATTCGCGCGAAGACGGATCCTTTCGACTGGGCGCATCCAGATCTACCATGGTGACCGTGTAGAAAGTGTTCGATTCGGCTGGCCAGTCGAGCGATGGCTGTGACGACGTTGCATCCGCTGTAAGCTCATTGCCGAGATTTGCAGAATGACTGACGAATGTTGCCCTGAAACAGTCTCAGTATTGTTATTGCTGAAAATAATCTCTAACGAGACGAACGACGACCGACACTGATTTATATTGTAGAATCATTCTTCAATTGCAAAATTTGCATTAGGAAACACATAACAAATTAGCTATGATTGGCGACTATGCATATTCAGACGGCAGGGACATGAGATATGTTTAGTGTGCAGCTATATAAATAAATATTGACTTCAATTGATCTTTTGGCGCCTTCTGCACGACGTCATCGACGACACCGTGCTCCGCAAATTTATCTCGAGCAGCAGCCGTGGACAATCGAATGCATAATGCTGCGGAACGTGGAAGAATAAGGGATGTTCGTGCACAAGCCAGTAACATGACGCGAGAGGTGAATAGAGGAATAGTAGTGGCGACTAAACTTGGAAACAGTGGCGTCGAAGTGGTTGTTTATGACTACTTAGAGCGAGTCGTCGTATGCTGACTCATGTCAACAACAAAATGCGTCTGCGACGAAGGGATGTTTTTGTAAACAAGATCATGTTTTCCTACGTGCCAGCAGAAAAGTAATTCTTTTGCTCCTTCAAGATTCGTGTCTGCCTCGGCTACTATGCTCGTTGGACGTGATGGTCAATTTGTTAGTACATGAAGAGTAAAGAATACGAATACATTATTGTGTGCATACAAACAGCTGCTTGATCAAAAGTTGCTGCTTAAACCTATACTTGAGATATAGAAACACTCATGGGTAAAATGTTATGAGTTTTTGTGAGTTGCAAGTCAAAATTTTTTATTTTTTCGGACTTTCTTACGAATAGTAACATAAAACGCCGCATACAGTCAAGAACAATATGCCTCTTATATCCGTGTTTCGGTATATGTGAACGGAACATTATTTCTATCTGAAAAAATTTCTATCAATGAAATATGCTTCAATGACAGTGACTACTGCCATTTGTTGGCTTCAGTTGCCATGGGTGGCGGTGGTCCACCATAACCGTAAGCAGGCTGAGTTGGTGGTGGGACTCCTGTAGTTTGGATACTGATGGATGGCGGCGCTTGGGCGTACACCGGCTGCGCGTATACTACTTGTTGTACTGGGCGTCGGTTAGCTGCTCGAAGACCAAACCATCCGCAACAGCATATGCCAATGCAACAAATAATGCATGGACTGATAACGATCAGTGTGCCGACAATGAGCACGGCTATTATCCAACCTGCTAGCTTGCTCGCAATGTCTCTAAAATTGTTAAGCTGTATATTTGAAGACAACTCCAACCAAATATCAAGTTGAGCTAAACCTATGTATTTGATGGCGCTGAATCTGAATTTCGCATTTTTTTCTGCCAAAAAACTCTAACTAGTAGGAAGGGGAGAGTATAGGAAAATGTAGCATGATGCTCGTTAAAAGTTCCAATAGTGTAGCACAATCTTCAAGACTGCGCACGAACAAACAAGAATGCATATGGTTATTTCAGATTTTGAGGAATTTAGCAGCGTAACATTTTGCGACCGACGCTTTATTCACATTTTTCAACTGTCCACGGCTTGTTTAAGCAAAAAAAGCGCTAAATTACGATTATGAATTTTTACATATACTTCGTTTAACTCTATGTTTGGCCAGAGTTTTCCTTCGACATTGAGAGTACATTTTTGGAATACCTCAACGCGGACTTGGAAGTAGAGGAAAGTTTCACAATTTAAGGGCGTTAGGAGAAGGAAGTAGTTGTATGCTACTACGAGCTACACTAAGTTGTGTCATTTTTCTCAGACTACTCAAAAAATTGTGCAACTCAAATTTACGGTGCTTTGAAGCGCCGGCATTATTTATGTGCTGTCGAGCGGGCTACAGTTTCGCTGATTTTTCAAACCTAGCGCGGTCAAGTGTGTGTCACATTGCTGAAGCATTGAGTCAAAAAACAAAAGGCGATACGGTAAACATTTATCTTTTATTTCAATCGAAATGCTAACGTTTTCTATCGCAAGCTATGAGATGCATAAGGTTTTGACTAACTTCCTCTTCTATCAAAGATCGTAAAGTCAAATTCTTATCATATTTAATGACTCGTCTTAATGCCTTGACTGCGTGACACTTGCTCTATTACTGACAGAAAGTATGCCTACAATATTATATGAACGCACGGCAACAATGTGTCAATATACTCTATCGAGAAAGTGTACGTCGAAAAGCTTAGGCTAAAGAAATGAGAGCGCAGCGAACTTGAAGCTGACTTACGTAAACGTACCACCGTATATATCGCATTGGGTACCATACTTTAACACAACTATATATTCTGATCAATTGTCAGTGGATTAAGTTTTGATTGGTAGAAAACTATAAGTTTTAAAATTATATTTAGTAGTGCACTTACTCGCAAATGTAAGAACTGCCAGTAGAGGGGACGCAGTCGCAGCTGACATCGCAAGCAACAGTACAAGCTGATGACGTTGAGTAAGTGCCGCCGGTTCCTTGGCAACTATCACCAGCGACACTACAAATAAAGCAAAGAGCTGCAACTAAAATGAGAGTCCGCATGCTCAAACCGGAGTCAACAAGTTCTTCAACTGGAAGTGATAGCGATGATTAAGCTTTCTTATACTTAAATGCGCTATGCAGCCTTATCGAAATAGCGACGTACCTACCACCTACTCAGTACTATTTTGCGCCAGCGAAGGAGTGCCCGATAGCGGCTAGAGACGAACGATTATATGTCGCCATTGAAGCAAGGGAGTAATAGCATTATGCAGAAATAATAAAATTTAATAGTATTAGATTCTGTCGACAAAAATCAGGAGGATCCATGTAACGATTTACATTTCCCTCCATTTCGATGCCGGTTGAGGATAAGAGGAAGTCGATTGCTCCATTTTGGAACCATCCTTCCAGTTTGACAATATTACTAGGGCGTTGATGCAACTCTGTTGATTTCTCCCTGATATTCAAAACGCTCCCTAGCTGATCAGTTGCTGCTTCGCTGCTAAAACGTGCCATTTACCTTTAGTGCGACAACTGCTTTGAGAGAATAGTCTTGCCTACATCTGCACTTCCATCTTTATCTGCCAATGCCAGGGTGCGCTTCCCTCCACGCAACACAGTTATGTTATACAAATATACTAAAGAAATAGATTTGCGATCTGTAATACTTTCAATTTCAGAGAGAAATAAAGTCTTGCTATACTTTTCTCTTCTTTCGCCAAATACAGCTTACTTCATTAAAACTGACACATGAGAAATAAAAAACAAGCTTAGAAATCAGTTTTCTCTTGTCGAAAAGACGATTGAAAGCCAGATTTTAATTTTTCTCGTTGGAGTGAAGAAATAAGACTCAGAAATTATTTTGAACTTGATTTCTAACACTGATGACTGAATCAGTCTTACTTTGATTTGATTTATAGCTCGTATAAACTGCTGGATAATATTGACTGTGACAATTTAAATGGCTTAATTGGTACCTATTTATAATGTCTATGAAAACAAGCTGCAGTATTTGCACTGTTGAAAAGTGTATACCTGTGTTGTACGTACAGAATTGGCCTGGCGTCTGTTTGTAAGCTAGAGTCTCTGCATAAATGAGTAAATGTGACTACGCTTCTATAGCGCTGCATTTCGATGCGCGAAGTCAGGCTGACGCGTCTGCGGGAAGGAAAGAAAACAAACGTGTAACGAATGAACTGTAATCATAAATGACAAGAGCCGGTCTGGGTGCTAAATCGTTTGAAATAGCAAAAGCTGGTTTGTATAATCGCTGAGAAAGCAGGATAGGCGCGCCCGCATTAAAGGTCCCAATGGACCAGTCATAATAGCTGCAATCGCACAAATCTCTCATTTCATCATCAGAAAGTTGAAAATTATCGAAAGACTATAGAGAAAGACCGAAAGTTGTCTTACATTCACTCAAGTTTCGTGCCGCCCCATACAGCAAGTCCCGTGGTCTCAAGTCTTTTGTCATTCACTGCTGGAAAACTACACTAATCACTGGAAGTGTGCCATCATGAGCATGAGGGTTATTGAAGAAGAAATAAAAGAAGAGCCCGAAGATGTTGGCGATAAACAGCGATATACAACCACCATTAATGGAGTAAAAACAACCGTCGATGCTATAGAGATGCGTCGATATTCTCTAACTCAAAGTTTTTACGACAATCTACAATTTGAGGATTCTTTCGAAATAGACCCTGATCAATTAGCAATCAATAAAAACATGGTAAGTCATCTGCAATTATTTCTCTCTTTAAACAATGCAAAAGGAATTCGATATAACAGCTTTCCGAAAGTATAATAATGACAGATATCGCACTCCTATAAAACATTAACTGCAATAGTTGAAAATAATCTTCGAATTCTGGCTAATTAAACACCATAATATTTATAAATTTGCGACGAACCTATGGCATCTGTTTGACATACACAAGTCACTTTTTAGCTTCTTGGACAAGGCCGCTTCACCGAAGTTTACAAAGGGGAAATGACACAGTGGGGTAAAACTTTGAACGTAGCGGTCAAAGTATTAAAAGAGGGTTTGGATAGTGAAACTGAGCAAATGAAGCGAAATATTCTCACAGTAGATTTGCTCATTATGTACGGTCTTCAAAAGTCGGGCGGACATCCGAATGTTCTCAGACTTGCTGGTGCCATAACTACAATTCACAATGAATCTTATGTTNTAGATTTGCTCATTATGTACGGTCTTCAAAAGTCGGGCGGACATCCGAATGTTCTCAGACTTGCTGGTGCCATAACTACAATTCCCAATGAATTTTATGTTATCACAGAGTATTGCAATCTGGGAAGCTTAGCCCAGTTTCTGCAAGAAAAAAACAGCGAAGGTCTATTTGAAAACGAGCTGATTTTTGAGGAAAATGAACAAGATCCTGAGTCAAGGAAACAGACTTGGAAAGTGAGTGTCATACATTTTGTTGCGCATGTGGTACACAGCAAACAGCTAATTGAAGTCTAGCTATTCCCAGTCGATAATTTTTATCAAAGAAATTGGATTTAAAAATATTCTCCGTTCAAGAAATGGTTCATACGATTTTATTTGTGGTTACCGTTCACCGTTATTACAGCATTGCCTACTATAATGCAAAGCATAGTCCTATCACAATACAGAGATAAATTTCAGACTGATACCGATAATGACCTTTCTCAAAGAAAACTTCTTGCTGAGTTTTCTACTCTTCAAATATCAAAAATAGAAAGAGTTTTTGGCGTAATTTGTTCAATTATGATGAGCAATTGGAATTTATAGTTTTTTAAAAATTGGAATGCAATTATCTAGAGCTACTTTTTGGTATTCAAATTTCGTATCGTCGAAACAATTATTTTTGAAACTGTTGCATTCTAAGGCGTATTACTAATAGCTATGGTTGCTGTATCATCGTGCTGTTTTATTGCGACTTGAGCAGAGAAGAACATCTTTTTATTCAGAGTGTGCAAGACTGGGCCTGGAAAGATGGGTTTCATTCGAGACGGGAAAATAAGCAGATAACGACAAGCGATCTTCTGTGGTTCGCATTACAAATCGCCCGAGCCATGCATTTTCTTACGGAGAAGAAGGTTTGGTTTGAGTACTTACTTTATGATTAAAAAGGCTTTTGAATTTTACTCAGAAAATTGCTAAGAAAGTAAGTATGCTTGGTTCAGTTACAAATTGCAATAGCAATCGAAAAGGTGTTACAAAATCTACGCTGATTCCTTTTCCCTGATCTTGTAGGGAACCAATCATCAGCTAAATTTGTTCATAAACTTGAGTACAGTAGTGAATATGCATATTTTGCAATAGGTATGAAATGATACGGCAGTAAAAAATAATACAGGACAGGTTGTACTGAATCAGTGAAAGAGGACTCGGGAAGGGATTGGGATGAGGCGAACTAGCAACCCGCTATCGACTCTTCATTAGATGTCTTACATAGGTTTTTCATATATGGAATATCTCGATATGACTCAAATTATATCTGAATTTTGGCAATATACTGATTCATAAAAGAAGAAGGATACAGAACTAATGACTATTTAGATATATACCCACGGCGTGGCTCTACGCAATGTTCTGTTAAAGTCTGACTTCACTTTGAAAGTAGCCGAATTTGGTTTATCACACAGTCTTTGCGAAACAGATGATGACTGTCAAATGATGAAGGACAATATGGCATCCTCTGTTCGATATATGGCTCCAGAAATGCTGGCAACGCTAGAATGTACAACAAGCTCGGAATGCTGGTCATTTGGAATTGCTCTTTGGGAACTGTTCATGTTCGCAGCTCACGAGCCGTACTCTAAAGAAATTGAGAACGCTGCCAGTGACGGTTCTCTCTGGAGCCGCATAGAATCTTTCCTAAAGGCCGGTGGCCGGCTGGTCATCCCAAATACTATTCCAGAAAACTTGTAAGTATTTGCAATGTGTTGCGCGGAAAAGACAGCCTGGACGCGCCTAGACTATCCATTTTGTCCGCAAATAAAAGATAGTCAGTCGATCGACGACGAATCATTGCTGATGCGGACGCAATCGCACTTATCGATCGCGTGCTCACAATCAGTGGAATGCGCACGAACAGCACGGACAATCTATATCTGCGCCTCCGGTGTCCTTTTTCTGCAATTACTAACAGAACTGCGTTTGTGGTTGTATGATGAGGCTAAAAGCTAAGACGATAGAACTTTATCTCAAGCGTTCATTCCCGGTCACGAGTTAAGGCTATCGCGCTGCTAAAGGCTTGATTTCATTGTATACAGAGCATTTAATTTTCCTAGCTTGTGTCATAATATGATTGGTGATATTTCGGAATTCGACGACTAATGTAGTTGGTTAGCGAGCTACGTAGGTGAAAAATTTTCTGCTCAGCACTTGACGGAAAACGATCGAGCTTAGTACTACAGAGAGGCTGGCGCAACATGCTTCAAAATGTATTTCTATTCGAATTTCTACATGAACTTATTTTTGTTTATTTCTTAAGATGCAGATGTCCTGAATGAATCTTTGACTTTCAGAAAACACCTGATTACGGACTTGTGGTACGAAGATTCAATCAAGCGTCCTTCATTTCAGACATGTGAAAAGATTTTAAGAAAGGAGCTGATGCACTCTTGTCCAAGGGTAAGGGATTTTCTTTCTTTTTCGTCGGTTTTCTTGTCGCCTTTTCCTTGAATAGTTTATTAATCATACGATGCATTACTAAATTATATTATATTATCAAGCTCATTTATTAGGACACGTGCTAATTTAAATGCATGCAAAACAATTTAGCGTTGCTTGCTTTTTCTGATTTTTATAACTTTAGTTCGAAATCGTATCTGAGTACCGCATTCGTCAGAAAATATAGTGGCAAATGTTCTATACATTGTTTACTGTATCGCGTTATTTACCGTACTTTGATGATTTAGATTCTCGAGAGTGAGCAGATGATAACTACTCCAACACCGAGTATGTATGGGCTTTATAATGACAACCTGGAGAAACTGAACGACAAGGAATTAAAAATTCCTTGCCGCATATCTTGGTTTAAAGTTTTTTTACTTATAGTTTTGCTAAGCTCTGCTTTCTTCACAGTATACATGGCTTCTTTACGGCCACTCAAAATAAGCCCAAATCCAGGTTAGTAGGTCACATTTTACTGAAAGCTCATCTAGCAGAGGTGCTAGCTAAGTTTATGTGCGCGCAAATTTGGGTGACCAGGTCAAAGAGCGACACTGCAAATTAGCGCGACACATCTTTTGAAGATGTAAGTATCCTTATTGCTGATGATTAATTTATATAGTCCTTTTTCTCCTGAGACGAAGAGCTTTTTGTATATAGATACTACCGGGTTTTTCCGAGTATAAGCCCCGGGGCTTGTAATAAGAATTGGCACTTTTCGCGTCTCTACTCTGTCCCCAAATAGAAGCCCCGGGGCTTCTATTTGGAAAATTCGATTACACAACGCTTTTTGCAGTACCAATGATAATTGTGTTTTGCGTAATTTTTCCATCTTTCAAATTAATCTTACATGCAAATAATGGAAGATCTATATGATTTTTGCGAATTCTAATAGAGAATGCGGTTTTTACACGTAAAATTCATTTGAAATAATATCGCTTTACGCATTCATGCTGATCCTTTTTCGGCTCCAAATATAAGCCCCGGGGCTTCTATTTGGAAAGTCAAACCGAATAGAAGCCCAGTGGGGCTTCTATTTGGGGGGGCTTCTAATCGGAAAAACCCGGTAAAGGACACTTTTCTTTGCATCATTCACTCATATTTATTGGCGTACATTACACTCAAAAGTGGATAGAAGAGATATCCGCTGATGGATTTGATTTTTTTGAACAGTGAACATTCAGTTAAGAAATTCAGAATGCTTTCTCAGAAATATAGGACCACTAATGTAACTGAAAGCTGATAATAATAATAATAATAATAATAAACCGATCACTTTTGAGATTATGTGTTGTGAAGTTGAAAACTTGAAGAAGTCAGAGTAGCAATAACTTAATTATCACATAGTTTAACTTTCTCCTTTCTATTTCTTTAAATTTTAGAAATTTACACAGCCAGCAACAATGAGAATTATCAATTTCTGTTTCAATGGAATATCACAGATGAAGAACTGGCTGAAATGACAGAAAAGGGAAGAGCTTCAAATGTTTATGGAAATGATTTTATCAGGAATTGGACGCCGCAGTACGCCGCTATTAGTGGCTCCCGAGCGCATATTGACCTACTTTTATACTACAGTGGCGATGATCAAGTATGGATTGTCAAAGCAATATTCGAAGCGCGAAATACAACATCCGCTGTAAATTTCCTATTCTCAATAAATAGTGACCGCTGGATGAGCAGAGGAGAATCAATAACAACTTCAAATTTCATGCCCAACAACTTTGATCGCTCCTTATTTCTCGACGGCATTGTGAACATGCGAATCTACTGGTCCATTGTATCGAGCGCAGACTCTGACCTTGAATATGGCAAAATAGTCCTACAGTTTCTCGACAATCCAGGTTATTGGCTTTCATTATTGATTTGTTGAGTATGATAGAAAAGCTAATCCTTCCTCAGTATCCGCCCTCATAAAACTAAGAAAATCAATTAAGGCAATATATTTTGCAGCGTATACACAAAAAAGTTTTAATGCAACCCAGAACATATGGGGAGAGTGTATCCTCCTGTCTCGGAATAAAATAAATTTAGCTAGAGATAAATATGAGTTCTGCAAAAACTTGCTTTTAGTAACGGGTGGATTAACCTCCACCACACACATAAAATATATAAAAATTATATCGTACTTAATAATCTCCTCGTTCACAATCAATCATAAAATTGTGTTTATCATTTTAGCTTTATCAACGTGTTGTCCAAGAGGATGGTATCTTATTTCAAAAAGCAATACATGCGCAAGAGTGGAAACTCAAAAAATGACGTGGTTTAATGCCAATCGTTCATGCACCCAGCAAGGAGGGCGTTTGGCGTCGATTAGAAATGACACGGATAATCAATTCTTACTCAGTATGTTATCTGTGACAACTATTGCAAGGAAACGGATCTAAGGGAAATGGAGGGACAGATAAAGCGCTATCTACTGGTACTTTATAGCTTGTTCGCTTTTCGGCTGCGCGAATTGGCACTTGTATTGCGGGAATTTTTTGCGGCTAAAGAATAGCCGCAGAGAACGTGTGGTCTGAATATGTCAATTGTAAAAGAAGATCGCAAGCGAGCTGTTGTCTTGGTACTTCATTCATTAAAGTAATATAATGTTAATGATTTTTAGCACTGATGACTATATTTATCAAGACCAACGACACAAATGTCTGGGTTGGAGGCAGGACAAATATTGCCGTGAGTGGTAATAGCAAAAATTGGTTTTGGACGGACGGCAGTGACTTCACGACATACGAGAACTGGGCAGACGGTAAATCATCGACATAATGAAATATAAAGCTTGAAGCAATCCATCCGGGGGTTCTTCCTATTGTTTAATTAGACGAAATTTGCGTCGGTTTTAAATGGGATGTTTTAGTTAAAGCCGTACTTCAAGGAAATACTAAGTTGTCCCAAATGTTTATGCAAAAGCAGTGGATCTCGAACAGTATTTGTCCTATCTCACTGAAATATGTTCTTACCCTAGCTGCGGGTAAGAGGAGAAAAATTTTCGTTAGATAATTGCAGTATTGTTTCCTACAAAAATATTTAACCAAGTTGTTTAAACGGAATTAAAACTCGAGCTGACACCATATAAGAACTTGTTTTGCAAAAACAAACTATGCGCTGCATTACAGCTGTGGTCTCAACTTCATTTTGAAATCTTACGAGTTTATTGTCTGCGGGAATTTTCGCTCCGTCAATTAGCGTTCAACAAGCAGCCGTCCGCATAACCGCCTCCTTTCAAACAACTCATGATAAATTACGATGTTGCCAGACGTGCCATAATTATGTATTTCTAAAAAATTGAAATTAAGGACGTAGGGATCAAAAGTGTGACACAGAAGTGCTTAGAAAGACTTGCTTTTGCATATAACATTACTTTGATCACTATTCGACGCTTGAGCAGTATCTGGAAAGGTTCACGAACCTGTTCGTAAATTTTTTCAAACAGTACAATATTATAGCCTTGCGTTAAGGGCGACTTTGACTGAAAGGTGAGAAAAGTAATGTGGAGGTGCAGAAGTACCTAACTGTATTTTCCAACTTCTCCATCCTAAATGTCCTATTTGCTCTTTTAATACAACAATTCGCTTTTCCTCACTTAAAATCATTCAGTATACAAGCGTAAATGAACATGATAGTAAACGTAGTTGATAAATCTTATGCGCTACTTTCGAGCGTCGAAAGATTACGGTTTTTAACGGCAAACGTTCAGGACTACCAGACAACAGCAATCGCACTTGTATCGATGAAGAATGCCTGGCACTTGGAAGCTGGAACAAAAAATGGAATGATAATTGTTGCTTGGATGAATTCGCTTCTGTGTGTGCAAGGTTCATTCGTAATTTGATAACGTGCAGATAAATAGAAATTATAGTTATTAGTTTTGCGGCCCTCAATCGCTCATAAATGCACTATCACTAATCTTGATACCCATTTTTTTATCGTACTACGTCGTCGATCAAATGAGAACATCGGCTCAAGAAAGTGACATTATAAATGGATCTTTTTGTTTTTTATGAAATTTAAGTCGAAGCTTTGCTCTTTAAAATGCGCCATAAATTTATATTCAAAAGAAGAGAACCATCAAAATTCAGTAAAGAAAATTCAAATCAACAGCTTAATACAATCTATTTCACGAACTTTGTGTCGCAACATTTCAACTGGTTAGAGGAATCCAATGAAATATTGACCATACACTTTCTGTCTCCAGTTCTCTGAGATTCCCTGCGAACTTTGATCGCTTAAATGCAAATCTGGCGATCAACAAGTACTTTGCGCTGATTTCACAATTTTTTATTTCAACGTAAGATAGTTGAGCAGTTGACAAATCAGTTGAAAAAGAGGGTGAAACGTCGGAACAAATGTACAAACAAGAGCTGTTCAATGAAAGGGATAAGCAATGAAAGAGCTAATCGCCAGAGAGATCGTGTCCGTTCTGTTTGAGAAAGTCGAGCAAGACTGGCATATCGACGGTCAACATCAGGGCTTCAGTGCCGTCGGGAAGGCGTTTGCCCGTAATCAGGCGGTGGTCTTCAAACTCAACCAGCTGCTGCTTCAACACCGCCTCTGACGTCACGAGGAAATCGTCTCTGAAGGACAATTTCTTCGATATATTCATTAAATTTCTGCTTTATCGTCCACATAGCAATATTTCAGAGCATTTAGCGCCAGTACGTTAAATACAATATAATCAAGTCATCACCAAATGCTATATGGACGCGGGAATTTTAAAATCTATTGCGGCAAATTTGAAGTTTGAAAAATTTCCTTATGAAAGTGGAAATGATATATATCAATTCTCTCTTAATAAGGACGCATACCAATTCAAAGGGAATCTTTTCCCAATCAAAAGGGATAATTTTCAAGTCAAGTCAATATGGAAATTGTTCTATTTGACTTGGAAAACGTTTTCTCTGAACTGAACAGTACCCTTATCAAAGTAGCCCACATTATACTAATGTTAGGCGCGCGTAGCAATGCTTGAAACCTGTGCAAGAAAGATTGACAACGGCTGAAAGATGCTCACCGGCAGACGCGATAGAGTTCCCAAATGGAGATGGGATCTTTGAGGACGTTCCTCTTGCTAGCGAGTTCCGCCAGTCGAGCGAGGACCTTTCGGGCGTTGTCGGTCAACGACTGCCAGATACGGTCCAAAGAGGCAACGGTATGCGCGACGCCGCCTGATTTATGGCTGAGTCCGAGCAATTTCGAATCGCCCGCAAAAAGCTCGACGCTGTAGCTCAGCAATGTCGGCGTCTCCAGCCAGACCCAGCGGAAGCGCGACAGAGTTTTCTGGAATAAATAGGAATGCTGCGTGCACTGAATAGGAAAAAAACTAAAACCGCGCCCTATAAATACTTAAAACGCGCCTTAGGTTTGATGTTTTCAGTATGTTAAGGTCCAAAATAGGGCGCGTTTGAAGACTACGAAAACATTCGGCACGTTTTTATTTGTTGTCCCACTGAATATAAACCAGTTATACTTTCATAAGAACACTTTTCAATGCAAAGAGGACATTTTCTAAATCACTAACGTCACGTTCCAAATCTAATCGATATGGAAAATGTCATTTTTGTTTTGAAAAATATCCTCTATGAATTGAAAAGTGTTCTTATTAAACTTAAAATGATATAATTCTTTGCAAATGGCATTTATAAACGAATTTCACTGTAATAACAATTTACAAACAATACAAGAGAATAATAATTAGTCCACTTACGCGATCCCACATCAGCGATGCGTTGACGTGATCGATAGACGCGACGATATGAATGCGATCGCACGTCGCCAAGACACTCAAGGCCGCCTGACTCTGAGAATCCCTGAAACAACAGAATACAGTCGACAATTGTTCACATTATAATACATACACTCGGTTTTTGATCAGTATTCGTCACTTCAGCATTCGATTTCGTTACATTTGCTTTTAAATCGAATGAAATGCTGACGACTACGACCGCAAAGGTAATGAGATTAAAAGCAACGTCGTAAATTGAGTGCAAAAGAGACGAAATGGGCAGCAAAATGACGTCATTAGTTGCAAAGGTAACGATTCTGAGTGGAAAGGTGACGAAATTGTATGCAAACGTGATAAATTTTAACACATTGTCGACGAAAATGAACGCAAAATTACGAATTAGAAATAAAAAGTGACTAATGATGATGAAAGGCCCTCTAAGAAAATCGAACTCGCACCTCAGCGCCGGTCCGTCGATGTTGTGTACGATTAAAATGACGTCATCGCCATTTTCGTCCTCTTCCAACTCCTTCCTGATCGAGTTGGCCCATTCAACAGGTCCGAGTGCCTTTGCCGAGTTAGACGATATTAACTTTCGGTGGAGCGCCAAAGATGTGAGAACCGTTCGAATGGTAATCGTCGGTCGATAACCTTAAGAAAAAGCATTGTCATTCATAGGTATAGGGCCGGATTCACATCGCGTACTTTAACTAAAGTCGGACTTTACGCTATGATAAAGGATAGGCCTCAAGTACGACTATAGCTAAAGTACGCGATGTGAAACCAGTCCATAGTCTACATTTTTCGATCAGTAACAAGAAATCTCTCCAAGTACCAAAATTGGCAAAGATGAGCTCGCTTTTCGCTGTTTGAGCACCGTTTCTCACCAAGAATGATAGTCATTTCTTGGTTTTCATGTGCGTATATTAATATACAGAAGCGCTGCCAACTTTCAAAGCAGTTTGCCTTACTCAGTCGAAGATTTCTGGTTATTGATCAATAAATTTTGCATATAGAGACGCTATAAAAAGCTAACCTTCAACAGTGAGACAATCAAATTCCCCAAGGCACTTTTCCCTGAAGTCTTCAAGCAGAACACGTTTTGTTCCGAAGCCGTAAAGCACCAGGTTGAAATCGGCGCACAGATAAGTCATCCACGTGGAGAAGTCCTTGGAGTAACCTTCTATCGTTTCGTGGACGGCCTTAAAGCGCAGAAGCCAATCGTTATATTTCCACTTTAACGAGTACTTTCTTAACCAGAAGGCATTTTCCAAGTCAAATAAACACAGAAATTGTCCTATTTGACTTTGAAACTGTTCTAATTGATTTGAAAAAGGTATAATAACCTCAGGCAACATCTGATCGGCAATTTCAATCCATTCTTTGATCTTAGGCAGCGGAATTTGAATATTTTTCTTCTTCTGCTCGTCCGCATCGCAGTCGTCGCTGTCATCCAAAGAGTCGCGTCGCTTTTTACTCTTTCGACCTGAAAGACAAACCTTAATTGCGAGACCCTCTCACACTTTTCACTGACAACTGCTGTTACAGTGGAAACCGACAAATTACAGTGAAAACGTGCACATTGCTTAAGTGCACATTTGACTATAATGTAAGCGATATGAAAACGACCCATTAACGTTTACTCACCAAAGTACTGATCGGCGACCGCCTCAAGGGCGTCCTCGAGTTCGCCGAGATTGATAGTGGTTCCGTTTTCCATCTCCCCATAATCGCCATTATCTGATAATTCTGAGACGTCCATTTCCACCCGTTGCGACTCGTCAAGCTCTTCCTCATTGTCATCGCTGCCGTCTTCGTCAGCATATGACTCCACTTTGTTGGTCTGATTGGAAATGAAGAAGTGACGCGGGTTGGTCACTAACTGAAACGTGGTTTATATATCTTAGGGATGACGAGATGGGGTTTTCAGAAAGCTGAATCGGAGACGAGGTCGGGATTGATCGGAGTTAGGGAAGAGACTGATGGCGGTCGGGGAGAAGGTTGGAGAGTCGGGATTGGGGTTAGTTTCGAAAGTTGGAACCAGGGAAACCGCCCGAGGACTGCGATTATTCCGACCCTATTACAGCTTAAAGGAGGAACGGCAGATTTTGACCACTAAAACAATTACCATTACGAAAGACTTTGGCCCTGTTCCAAGCATTTATTGCGATTGAGTTTGATATGTTTAAATTACATAAAAGCCCACCTCTCCATTTTTTTTCTTGGCGCTCACTGGCGTTCCATTCGCAACACAAGCACGAGTGCTTCTGCCCTGAAACGACAAAAACGTAAATTCTCTGCGATGAAATCAAAAAAATTGTCCGCTAGGGACATCAATAGGAAAATTAAAGCCGAAATTCGGCGATCAGAAGCAAGAAATATTGAACTGAAGAAGGTAAGCTGCTTGAAAAGTCGATAGCGTCTCTTTCTTTCAGTTTATACACATAAAAACTAAGAAAAGACTATTATTCTCGGTGAGAAAAGATGTTCAAGCATCGAAAAGCGAGCTCATCTTTGTTAACTACGGTGTCTGACTCGATTTCGCGTTACTGATCGAAATATGCTGACTAAACAATATAGGACTATTCAATTACCCTTTTTGGTAGCTCTGAGATTGTAGGAGTTTGTTGATGGCTGGCGAGCCGTGAACTTTGACGACGAGCCGAAGTGGACGACGCCATGCTGGTTGCACTTGTTTGAGATCTGTCAAGTTCACGTTTCAGTAGTCGGCAACAATTTTCGTGCATTCGGAGTGAATTGAGGAAAAATGTGTGCGTCCATACGATTGCAATAGTGAGTATTCGTCGAAATTTGACTAATAAGTCGGGCAAAACCGACAAGCCTTTTTGTACTCTTTCAATTTCCATTAGTCGCCCACGCTCTTTATATAGATTCAGTTAACTAGACGAAAAAACATAGTTTAATTCGACTACCAGAGGATAATATAATTGCATAACTCAAGTTAACGATGCGAACAGAAAACGTTGCAAAATCGATTCCAATTCAGAATTGTAAGGAGACTTGTATAAGATGTCGGCAGGTCACAAATCACATTTCATAAAGCGTTCGATTGTACAGCTCTCACTGATTTGTAACGAAAATCTTCGAGCCTGCCTTTTGTCTAATAGCTACTCAAGTAACGCTCAATATAAAGATCCCAAATCAAACCTTACACTATCGGTCAATGCATTACAAACTGTCTATTTGTATGGTTTAACTTTTGCTAAGCAAAGCTTGAGCCTAGGCCTCATAAATACGATGCGTATGGGATACTTGACCATATATCGCATTGAGATGACGGTGTTTCTCCGCGAATGTAACAGGAATGTCAGTAGCGACATGCATATCCTTGTTGAACACATTGAATCATCGCGATAATATACTAACTCATTACGCCTTCTCCGATCCATTTATTTTTGCCAAAACCACCATTCAAAATAAACGCAGACATTCAAGAATGTACGTGCTTGAAGGAATATGCCGTAACTTTAGAAACTCAATTGAATGCATAACAGAAACGACAACAACGCATTTTCAGCGAATATATATGAAACCATTGGTTATCTAAATAGTGATAAATAGGTACTGATCACAAGGTCATAGCAGTTCGACGTCGTTTACTTCAGCAAAGACCATTTCAACTGTTCCTTGGCAGAACCGAGCAGCTGAAATATTTTCAAATTATCAAAATGACATATTGGGGTGGACAAGAGCAGTGAAATATAACTGAGATTTCAGTCAAATTTTGACTAGCAGTCACAAGATATACTAGATCGTGTGACCAACCGAGCTAAACATACCGTAAGGCGTACGCGACAACGCAATGTTTAGCTGCAATTAACTCCCGCATTGTGCAATACCATGAAATTCTGTTGTGTGGCGTGTTTATAATACAATGTTTAGCTCGCTTGGTCTAACTATATTAGATTGAATAAGGCAAACTACTCCCAAGTCGATAACGCGTCTTTCTTTCAATTTACGAACGTAAAACCAATAAACGACTATCATTCCTGGACAAAAGCAATGTTTCCACAAGAACAGAAAGCTCCTCTTTGCCAACTACAGTGTTAGCTCGATTTCACATAAATGGCAGAAAAATTATGATTATATACACTTGTCAAGCGAGTCTTCGCGAAAAAATTCAAACATAAAAAGCGCATCCTTACCGACATGCCGACCTGCGAGATTGACTGATCGCCGAACGCGAGGTCGTCGGGTCGCAGCAGACAGCGACTGACCACCGAAGCAGCGTCCGTCTCCAACACTACTCTGAAACAAGGTAATCCTTCCAATCAGCATTCGCAAATATCCATTCCAGATAGGAATATAAGAAAAAACTGCATCGTTTTTTAAACGTTCGATAATACTTAAATAACGCAGAACTTTCCGATCCATCTAATACCGTATTTCTTCCAATAAACGCCCCCCCCAGTAATCGTCCCTCTCTAGGGTAATTAAAATAATAAACGCCTATGCAGTGTAGTTCAACACTGAACTCCCATTCAAATTCGACCACTAATATTGCACAATCCTTTTATTTATGAATTACATCCCATACTAAAGTAGGAAATGGAGAAAAACGATGTCTTCTCTCCAAAGAACGCCAAGTCCAAATACCGGTTGAAAAAATAGACGCCCTGGGCGTCTATTGGAAGAAATACGGTACTTTCATAACTGTATTCAATTAGGTATGACTGATAAACTGACCCGTCATCACAAATTTCATCGAGGGCGAGCATGGCAGCATCCATATTGTCGAGCAATGCCTTCTTCTCGACGTTCTTGCGCAGAATTGTGCTGATCGCTTCGTAAAGCCCATTCAGCACATTTACCAATATCAGCTAAAGAAGTTCGAATCAATTTAACTATATAAAAATAGAATTTCGTCACTTTGCCGTTCAATAGCGTAAATGCCATTCCATTTTACAAACTCATATAAAAAGGTAAATTACAAAATTAAACGGCAGCGGCTATACCATTTACACTTTAATAAGGACACATTCAAACTCAACAAGAATATTTTCTAGAATCAAAAAGACAATTTCCTAGTCAAATTAACTCAAAATAAGCTCTCTTTGAACGAGAAACTGTGCTTATCAAAGCAAAAATGGTACATTTTTCACATGCAATGAAACATTTCCTGGGCGTAACAGAGGTATTTGCGGATAAGAGCAGGCGTACCTCATTTTCCTGACTACTTCCCATCACATAGAAGTAAAGATCGACGTTGCTACGGTAGACGCAAATCAGGCCGTCGAGGAGGATGATTTCGCCTGAAATAATGCCATATTATGGTCGCTGATGCGTACGAAACAATACTAAATTAAACTTCTAGAAGACAGATACCCAACTGTTCTGTAACACACAAAGTAGCTTTCAAAGAAATCGATAGCAATGTAGATAAAAATGAGGTTGGATATCGTGGATAATAAAAAGAATCATTTTTGCTTTACGCGATACAGTGCAGGCAATGCGTGCATTATTCGATTGGAAGGTACATTTGCTCATCCATTCTTGTCGTCTACGCAACTCTTTTTATTTCATTAACCTATTCTGTACACGCAGAGAGTGGCGAAAAGAAAATAAAGCTGCTCGCTCATGGGATAGTAGAACCACTCAAATCTCGTGGTCGGAACTTACACCCCACTAACTTCAAACTATTGCCTGATTGCGTTAATTGCAGTAAATGATTTCAAAGCTCACCGTGTGCTTTGGCTGTGACGAACACGGTGAGTGTTAAAATCATTTACTGAACTTAGCGCTCGTCAAGGGCAGGATTACGGTTGGTGGGGTGAAAGTTCCGAGCACCTTCAAATCTTGCCACGAAAAACAAGCGCCTAACACCAGTGCAACATATTTACCATCTTGCGTATATCACGGTACAAAATTTAGCTCCTCGCGTTAATCAAGCGTGTGCGTGTGCAGAAGGTCTCGTGGAGATAGTGAATATTTGTACTAGTGTTATGTTATCGACTAAATCTCCCCTCCTTCCACTTCTAATCGGGCTAAAAGGCGACCGGTACGCGGTGGGTCCTAAAGCGATTTTCGCCTGATTACAATGCTTGCATTCAAATAGTACCATACGGCATTTTTAGGGCCACAAACTCTTACGTAACGGAGCTCAAATTAAGCGCCTCAGATGACGGTAGCCTTCGCGTACCGATCGCCCTCTAGCCAGACTATTCCACTTCACAGTACTCTATTGACAACCACGGTCATAAATCTCATCAAGTTTGAACTTCACATGAAGCTTACCGTTAGCTTTGCTCGTCTTGCTGAATAGACTCTTCTCAAACGCCCGCTGTTCCTTCACAGTCGCGAATGTGTCGTCGTAGTACTGAAATGAATTGTATGTATCGCCGTCATTTCTTAATCAGCAACAGGAAACCGTCTTCCTTGAGGCCTTCCTTGACGCTATTTGCGCTAAAGGTACGCTTAAATTGGCGTTATATGGTATTCCCTTTCAATCTCAGTTATTGACTAAGAAATTATGGCGATACAATAAAAACTGCAGTGTCCTTAAGTGAAATGGAAAGAGAGAAATGGAGGCCCCCTCAGAGTGAATGAGAAGTAACGTTATTACAATAGGGAGTGATCATTCTACAGGATGAAATTATACCATTTTGACTTAAACGCGGAAAATAGCTGAAATTTTAGACCATTTTTGATTCTGAAACTATACAATATCGCCCAGAAGAAGCGAATAGTTGAGATAATGGGGGTAAATGTCTTATTGCTCAGGAATGATTTTATATTGTTGCAACGTTTGTAAGTACCGATCAACAAACAAGAACTCGAACCTTTGCAAGTACACGATTGCCATCCTGATCTAAAATGGCGATGCCCTTAACGCTGTACAGCGACGATTCCTGAAAAAGGAAACTACAGTCAAATTTGCCGATCGGTCACGAGAAATTTAACGTTGGATAAGACGAACTGCTTCGAAAAACGATAGCATTTCTTTTCTCCAATTCACGCACGTAAAAATCAAGAAAAGACTATCATACTTGGTCAAAGACGATGTTCAAGCACCAAAAAGCGATCTTATCTAGCGCCAACTATAGTGCGCGGCTCACTTTCTTGTTACAGAACGGAAAATTTTAATTCCATCTTATGAGCAGTCTTCAATAATAATGCGATGAATGGTATTATACATGAAAGAACGTGTTGATAGGGAGGCTTTACTGAAACATTAAAATTGCGAATCAGTTCACATTAACGAGGTGAGATTTACTACTTATAACTGCATTAAAAAGAGCAATAAAAGCGCATTTATTATTTATATGTAATGATAAATGGACAATTATATATGGGGAAAATGCTCACTCACCAGGTCAACGGCCATGATTTCGGCTTCGAGCTTTTTCGAGATGAATTTGAGTGGACGAAATCGACCTTTCTTCCACTATGGCCGATAGCCAAACCAAACCAAGCTTCTGCAAAAGAAGAGTTGAAGGGTAAGTAAAATATTTGTAGTCGCGAAATCTGAGCTATTATTTACACACTCCTAATGCTAATCACTCGTAATAACGACATTAGTAATTACTGAATAACTTGGCAGCATTGTCTGTTCGTATCGAGGCGCCAACAGGACAAAAGAAGGCAGTGCACGCCAAAGTGCGTGGTTCACGCCGCGAATAGTACTGTAATTCTACGCACACGTGTAATCGTGTCAAGACTCAGGTCTTCCTTCCGTACATTTCGATTTGTTTATATTGGCGTTTTATACCTTTTCTTCGTTATTTTCCATTTTTTAACTGATTTTGTTCTCATTATGAACTTTAACTTTTTTGTCTATCATTCTATACCATTTCTTCTTCTTCCCTTATCTAGTTACTTTCTCTACGCAGCGGCTTGTTTTACTACTCCCTAATACAGTCTTCCCTTACATTCATCACTTTTACATTTAAATTCGTCAACCTTGCATTCAGTTAAGTCCAACTAGTAGTTTAACTGAATGCAGACTGACAAACGTGATTGCAAGAGTGATAAATTATGCTGATAGGCCCTATATCAGGAACTCTGCTCGCGTTCAATGTTAACGTGGTGTACTTTTTCACGTTTTGGTGTAATTATTGAGATATCTTGACTAGGAACATTCTCTGTATCAGCTTGAGTTTTGCATTTTTTTATTAAAACACGCCTCACCCTTATCTTTCATTAATTTGGCTGATTATACTCTTTCACTAATCTAAATTGCTTTGCTTTTTCTAATTTTCAGCATCGGTAAATTGTCATACGTTGCGACGTTGGTTACTTTTGCTACGATTTGTGACATCGTGCTCTTTTTACATTCAACATAAATTGCTCTCTGTACTGCAGAGCGCTTATATCATACCTGTGCCTCTATATCTATGCTTTCACATTAAT